>JABFPM010001516.1:0-19930 GCA_022817325.1 Idris sp. 1 HC-2018
ATACTATACACATATATAATATATATAGACATATCTATAGATTTTAATCATTGATGCTTATTTGAATATAAATATTTCAGAGCCAAATGCCTGTGTATTGTGGATTAATTATCATTATTCCGATGATTCAGCATACTTCTGAAGGGGTGGCTTCAAAAGAGTTCGCCAAAGCTATAGAAATCGGGTTATTTTAGAATATAATTGCGGTGGAGTTGAAGCAAAAAATGTGCAAATTTAAATTCTGGTCAGAATTTAAATAACGAGGTGTTTACTAAATGAATGGTTTATTAAAATGTTGACGAGGCAAATGATATTGTTGAATCAAAGCTGCAGGCACGTGACCAGTAAGAAAAAAGATTCTCCCACGATTCGTTATAGCTTATTTATGTGTCTTGTAAGTGATAGGCGTGTAAGAATGTGAAACCATTGAGCGAAGATAAGCAAATAAAAAAAGAAGTTGTGATAAAATTGTACAATTTATGTTCCAGAAAAAGAATCTCTTTTATTGCATTCTCTTGTCAAAGGAAATTAATATTTATAATTATCCTTGTAACAGGCTTTTATTGCGAACTATTTCAATTGAAATTTAATTTTGTGAAAAGGAATACAAGTTTTATCAGAAAATTAATACCAGAATTAATTATATTCAAGAAAAAAGAGAATAACTTATAAATTATACATTTGTTGCCACCCAAATACATGACGTTTAATTTTCAAAGAAACACCGAAGCCACGAAATCTTTTGGAATTCATTTTTCTTTCTTCGATCCAGCATCAGCCATATATACAGGTTTATAATTCTTATTATTGAGATCTCGATTATATAACCCTGTATCTGATTTATGCCTCGAAAAAGAATTTCGTTCCCGATTCCTAGTCAGTTCTCAATCATTATGCTGATACATTCAGAGTTATCTCTTGCCTGTGGCTAGCTCATTATAATTAAATATATACTATATTAAGACAAATATTTTTGCAAATATACTTTCAAATTATAATCTTATGCTGCACTGTAAACATTAATAATGTTTAATGTACAGTAAAAGTAAATTAAAAATAATCATTTTTGATTTTTTAGACATTTTCAGTTTTTTACAGTTGCCAGGATCTCAACATAATTTTAGCAATTAATTAAAGGAAAATTGAATTCAGCAGTTAATCATTTTGTTTTAAATTTGACCTGTACAATTAATTATACTAATTACTTGATTCTATCAATCAATCGACAGTTTCGCAAATTGAAAAAGAAAAAAATAATAATAATGAGAAAAACAAAACACAGTGTCGAAGTAAAAGCAGGTGCTTGTCATGACAGCTGTCTTGTAAAATGTAATTCGTGAGGATTGTAGGTGTCGACGATGGATGGTATGTATACATATATATATATATATACGTAAGACGTAGTTTTCCCCCATAAATGCATCTTTACTAACCGGAAACAGGCAGCTGGACGGTCTGTGTGTAAAAAGGATCAACTGCGAGCACGTGCTCGTTTTTGAATTGTCACAAAACAGCCGTCACGTTCAAAAGTCGAAAAAGAATTGGAGAAAAGCCCTTTTATCTGGGCCCTTTAAATTGCAATTAACACAAAAGTTCAATTTTCTTTCATCTGATTTGCATTTTTCACACCTCGTGCTGGAAAATTTCACTGGAAATCTATCAACTAGTTTCCAAAAGTTTAAGGAAAAACTTGTTTGTTTTTTTATCAAGATGGAAAAATAATACAATAATTCTAGCAGAATGAGAGGGAGGCTTTAAAATAATACCATCTGCATCGGGAGTTACCTCTCAATGGTCTCCCTTTATTCCGCGTGTTTATCTCTCCCCCATTTTTGGAGTCAGTCTTATTACCAGACTATCGTCCCCTTCTCGTTAACATGCTCCTTTTCTTTTGGTTCCTTCCGTTTCTTCACGCTACGATAAGTTGACGTTTACAATACTGACTCACACTTTTACAATAAAAAAAAGACAACAAAATGAGGAAATCTCTCACTTCCTCATAAAACATTGAATTCTTTTTCGGCAGTCAGCAAATTGAAGTTTGTCCAAATACTTAATTATTCGAAAAAGAGAATAATTGTAGAGTCCGCAAGAGATAATTTGGATGACAAAAGAGGATTGGTCTTGAGAACGTGTTTTGGGTACGAAATAAAATATTCATTTCACATTTGATCGAAAAGAAGAAAAGGTGAATAAGAATAATGGAAATAAAAGGAGGATGCAAGGCTAAATGTGTGGATCGTGTGACTCGCAAATGAATTAATATATTGGGAGCACATATGCGTAAGGAATGGAGTGAGAGTGTTGTTGCACCAGAGGATATGGTCAGGGCGGCGGCGGCGTCGACAAGACATCTGGCCACCACCTGCCCCGATTCGCGCCCTTACTGTTTCGTCAGTGGTGCCAACATTCTGCTGGCGATTTAAACGCCAAGAGGGGAATGCCCCTTGCCAGAAGAGGGGTTGGTGGGCCTGGCCGATTCTTTCGCGACTCACCTTGCGAAGACGCGAAAAGAAAGAGAGAGAAAAAAGGGGGCCCGTGCTCGTTCCCATGACAAGTGCGACGACGCCTGTTTGCCTGTGTCGTTCCGGCCGTGTGAATCTTCGACACCCCCGTGGGAACAATTGTCATGCATATAGAGCATCATTTCAACTTTTCAAGGAGCCTTCTTTTGGGAGCTTTCATTAATTTGGGAACACGTAGAGGTGGAGTCTCGAAATGTTGATTGCAATTTTTCGGATATAGGAGTAGACTGTTGGGTCGAAGCAGTGCCTAGAGACCGAGGGTGAAAACACTTTGGGAGTTCATAGGGGTCCCGTGGTGCAACACTAGCTATTGATTTGATGAGAGTTCAGTTCTTTTATCAGTTTTACTTGTTTAAGTTTTTTTTTCTTTCTTTTTTTTTTATCAGAAAGTAGTGTTTAATTTTGAGGATTTGATTTTAGTTAGGTATTTTATACTTTTTAGCAGAAGAATGAAAATGAGTTTACATTTAAATTTGAGATGGTAAATAAGATACAATTTTGTAAACCAAATTGTAATACAGAAAAAGTTATCAATTTTTCATTTTACACGTATTATGAGGTTCAATAAAATTGAGATTTATTAAAAGGGCCCAGTATTTGTAAAATGGATAGTTTTAAAATAAACTTATGAGAAAACCAGTTTGTATTCATTTTGTAAGAATTTATATTATTGATTCTAAGATTTTAATATTATCTAATTCAACTGATTTAGATATATTGAAGATATTGTTCTTAACAAATAAGAAAAAGTTGACTTTTTTAAGAGTAAAATATACACAAATTATATCAGTTTGCTCTTGTGGAAAATAAATTCTGAATATTTATCAGTAACTCTTATTAAGGCCATTTTTTAAACTGTTTTAAACAAATTGAATTTGTACACGTTCACAAAATTTTTCATCTTTGTATAAAATTTAAGATTTGCAGACAATTTTATAAGTTTTTCAAAATCACAGTAACAAGTTTGTCCATCATTTTTCCATCTTTTTAAAGATTATGAGAATTTTTGTTCCAGTATATTTGTAACATGAATTAAAAAACATTTCCTCAATTCATTTGAAACAACTAAAAACATTTATTTATAAAATATTAAAACCTTCTTTTTTCAATCAAATTTTACTATTATCAACAATTTTTTACGAAAATTAATAACAAAAAAATCTCAATTTCAAAACTGTTAAAAACTGTCGACATTCAGAATTTAATAGATTTATATTTTCAAACTACTGCTTTCATTAACTCAATTTTTATTATCTACAGCTTGAATTAAACTGTCTGTTACAAACAATGTGATGATTTATACGAAATATTACTCATTAAAGAATTGCAGCTCTTATCAGAGAACTGCACACTTGACGACAAGAAACGTATACTATGTATCCAGAGACTGCAACTAAAATTCAGTACTCTGTGAACTATTTAACTTCATTCCAAGAACTAATGATAAGCTTTGAATTATGTTACAGACCTTACAATAAAAAATTCCTCAACTTATCTTTTCTCAGAAAATACTTTCAGTTGAATGAAAAAAGGAATTATGCCAGCTTATCAGACTGCAAAAGGGTTCGCAGGACAAAACGTATTCGAGAATTAAAATACCCTCGACGGGCCGAAAAATGTCAGAAAAAAAGAAAACAAAAAGCAGCAATGTCTTTGGGTGGAAAAAAGAGGTCTTTGGCTGACCTTCCCGAACTTGTTCGAACTTGGAGTCGTGGCGTAATAATAGAGCAGATGCTCACAATCAAGGTGCTGTGTCTCGCCGGTCGGCAACCCCTCTAGCGCCACGTCTAGGTCGACGGGAATAATGTAAAAAAAGCGAGACGATAGTGGCTTTGGAGCGACCAAGGGGAATTTTTATTTGCTTCCCCTTGCATTTCCATCTTATTTGTCCTACGTATATCACCTTTCACTTTGCTCTTCGTTGCAACTTTGTAATTTCGCCCAGGAAACATTGAACCCAAATTTTTCGCAAACTTGCCTTGGATTCACATTATTGAAATTCCGCACTGTCATGGATACCATTATGTTTCACCCTTTTCAATCAAAAATCATAAAAATATCAGTTTTGAATAACTTGCTTGCAAAGTTTAAAAAAACAAAAATATCTTTAATCTTTCTTTTTAATTGTACTTTTTATATTTCTTTTTAATTAATTATTTATACATACAAATTGCTCTGAAATATTGAAATACTTTCTTGATCTTTCTTCTAGTTTAGCTCTCATATACTTTTTACTTCTGACAAATTTTCATCGATAATACTTTCGTTTAAATCTATTGCAGATGTTTTTCTGCATTTGATTTGTATCATTTCTTTAGAACCTGTTATTATAATCTATGCACTACATTTTCGATAATTTGTCATTTACTTAAATTTGCAAAATGTTTTTGCTAGTCATACTTGAATCTTAAATTTCTTTTTGCATATCTATTAATTTTCATGTATTCAAGTTTGTAAAAAGTTTTTTTCTCCCCAAACTTCAATACTTTCTTTAAAACCTGACCAAGTTTAAAAATTAATCCCCAATCACATTTCGATCCAAGTTCTCTCCAAAATTAGGAATAATCTTAATTAAAGATTGATTTTTATTTCCAAAGGCAAGTTTTAACTTGCAACCCCTTGGTGAATTCGGTATTGAAGCTGTCCCCCTCCCAAACGGCGTTGGTCTTGGAATCATCCATTGTCGTTTCATAAGGGTGCAGCTGCTATCAGTTGCCACTTCAGCCGTCGCTTTTTGCCCCTCTGTCTGTCGAATTCGCGAAGCCACAAACTGTGCCCAAGTATCGATCGATTTCATTTTCAACAACAATCTCATTTTCAATCCACTTTTTCAGTCAAAAATGTCATTCACCTAAAATGAAAAAAAAGACAACTTTTGTTCTTCTATTATAACGGTATTCAAATTTTCGAAGAAAACCATAAATCTGGAATTCCGTTTTCTTTTCTCAAGTCCCGTTTTTTTTTGTCTTGAGTCCTGTTTTTTTTTCTCTCTCTCTATTAAAAGTAAAACTTCTAATGACAACCAGTTCTTTTGTCTAGATTATTAATCCTAAATAAACTTTTTTGTTTACGCAAGGCATGGGAAGCAGAAATGGCATTTATATTGTGGACGGCAGAGTGTAAAGTCCCTCACGTGACGAGAATCCGCGGGAGATCTCAGGTGCCGGCATTCACGTGCTCAACAGATGAAAATCTTGAAGAATTGAAAAATGCCACGAACAAGCGGAAAAGGCCATGACCTGGCCTCTCAATGGGAGCGGTACTTTGAGTCCCTTTCAGACACAAGAGATTTGGCGCGAAACAACCTTCGAATATTTTTTTAAAGAAACTTGTTCCTTTTCTTGGAAACTTTGCTTTATTTTTAGGAGTTTTCCCGAGACTCGCTTGATGAATTGGTCTTTTTATTTAATACGTGTTAAAACCCAACATCTGGTGGGATGTATGTGTATTGTCAAATTTGATTTTCAAATTCGGTTAATAATTAATTTTGTTGATAGATGTATGTACTTTTTCTGTAAATGTTGTATTTTACTACATTTTTTTTTTTTTTTAATGTTTTTTTTTTTAAATATTAAAGTAATAGTAATTCGAAGCAGTTTGTACAGTAACAGTCAAAGCAGATAAGACTTTGATATAAATATCAAACAGGCGACTTCCGGTCGTTGAGGCTGGACCAGCACATGTTGACTATAATTGAAGTTAATGCGTGTTTTATAAATTCGAATTACATGCAAAGTTTAAATGTCGACAAATTGAACACATTTTTTTTGGATTTGTAAAATTCGTTTTTTGTCATGCATTTTCTTTGTCAGCACTTCCTTTTCCTTTGTCTCCCTTAATGACAGAATTTGACAAATGGCTGATTCAAAAGAAATTTCACATTCACGCTTGTTAAAGTTTTCACAACAATGAAAGACAAATCTATAGCATTCAACAAGCTGAAAATTTTCCCAAAAAAATGAATCACAGTTTTTTAAAACATATAAATTGATCTAAAAACAATCCATTTTTTAAAATAATATTAATTAATCTGAAAAAAATTAATCGTAGTTTTTAAAAAATATAAATTATTCCTCATCCATAAAAATCTCGTTTTTCAAAATTTCGTTTGTCATTATGAATTATTTTATTTTTCCAATGTGCCTGTTCAATTGACGACTTATTTTTGATTTTGACGATAATAATACTGTGTATTGGGCTTTTAACATGCGATGACAAATCAATTAAAATTAATGTTTGTATACTCGGACATTACTTAACTCGAGGTTCAATGACTCTGTACTTACATCGAAAATTAGCTACAAAATACTAACTTTTAAAACTACATTTAATTTAAATTTCAAAAAACGAAACGTCCTTGAAGATAAGATAGGTCAGTTAGAACAAAAGAACATTGTATTTTAAATCTGATAACGCGCCCTTTAAAAATGTTCAGTTAAAAAACGTGTTACATAATTCTAAAAAAATATAAAAAAACAGTTATATAATTCTAATTATGCAACAATGAAGCATCTTCATTCTCTCTAAAATTGTTGAATTTAAATTTTAATAAAAATAAATACACTTACGCTTCAGTAGGAGGTGGTGAATAAAATGTGGAGTGATAGGGATGGATCTCGACGGACTTGTTCGGGACGAGAAGTCCGTTGTGTACCAAATCCATCCTCTCCACGACGGTGCTTCAGATCTGGTCGGTGAAATAGTAAAAAATTTCTTCTTTTCTGTTATTTTATACGAAATAAACTCAGCGAAGTTGTCACATTATATCCATAATGACAGTGTGGTCTAGCTGGTGCCAGTCCTAGTGTATGATATATATACTGCAATATATATATACTTCAATATACATATATATTTCACCTCACGTGAACACTGCACACAACAAACAACGTCGCCGACGCCGCTCGCGCTCTCTCAGCCGTCATTTTTTGCCGGCGAAAATCCACGCAAATCGATCCGACCGATCTGAAATACTTGGCTCACTCTCTGCACATGCGCGTCCCGCCTTTTTCTCCTCTTGCTCTTATTTGTTGTTTTTCAAATTTTTTATTATTTATTTTTTTGTTTCATTGTTGTAATTTTAAAAAAAAGGATAAAAACATTTGCCGTTGAGACTTTTATTTGTTGCTATTGGGAGGGAAGGAGGGAAAGAATGAAAGAGGGAGAGAGAGAGAGAAAGGAATGAATTGTTGACAGATGCGCAACAGCGCACTCCGTTTGTCTCGGAGAATAATTGCGAACTGACGCTTGGTATTTTGAATTTGCTCAAGAATTACCGAGCGTCGCCACTTGAGAGCGCGCGCGCATGCGCTGTGCTGAAGGGCCAGCCCACTTTTATTTTTCGTTCTGCTTATTTTTTCGTGGCCCGAACTTGCACGAAGTTTCGGAGGGAAGAAAAAAAATGTGTGAGCCTAAGAACAATAACAACAGGAGAGAATTTAAATCCAGAGAAGGTTTAAGATTTGATTTAACATAAGACATTTTTATTATATTTGTTAATTTCTTCTTTTTTGTTTCTTTCTTGTTCTTTTAGGAAAATTAGACTTCATCAATTAAAACCGGCTAGTTTCGGCGCTTGTCTTTTAAGAACAAAGTGTTTTGTTTGGGGTTTCTTAGAAAACACATTCATTCAGGTCAAGACAAAGTGCAATGAATATTTCAAGTAATGTATTGTATTTAGATAAACTTCTGGAAGAAACTTTGACGAATTTATTGAAGTGAGAGAAGTATGAATACATTAAAATATTGTTTAGTCGAAAGTACATTTTTGAATTTCTGTTGTAGATATATTTTGTGAAAAATACAATTTTATCGGAAAAACTACAAACAGTAGGTATTTACAATGTATAGTTTAAATCATTTTAGATATTCGAAAAAGGAATTTTTAGTGTATATTCCTTTATAAAAGAATATAGTTTGAATTATTTTAGATTTTTGATAAGGAATTTTATAGTCTATATTCCTTTTTAAAAGGAATATAATTTAAATCAATTTAGATATTTGAAAAAGGAATTTTTAGTGTATATTCCTTTTTAAAAGAAATATAGTATGAATCATTTAGATGTTTAAACATGGAATTTTTAGTGTATATTCTTTTTTAATATCAATATAGTTTGAATCATGTTAGATATTTAAAAAAAAATGTTATTTTCTACTCCTTTTTAAAAGGAATATCATTTAATTCATTTTAGATTTTTAAAAAAGGAATTTTTGTTGTTCATAAGGTATTATTTTAATGAAGTTATTTCTTAAAAAGTTGGCAGGTAAGTTTAAATGCACGTTAAAAAAAGTTAAAAGTCAGAAAACTTGTTGTACACATTATTTTATACAAAATTAACGTAAAACTAATATTTAATTTGAAAAACGTAAATTTAATTTTAATATCTTATATTTAATTTAAAAAATTAAAATTTAGTTTTAATGAAGGATGCACAAATGCATATTTTATTTTAAAAAAATGTTTTAGTACACATTTTGCTAGCTCAACAAGTAGATTTTCTTTAATTTGAAAAATGCAAAATATTTGGATACAAAATAAAATCAAAAAGATAAATGGCAAATTAATACATATTATTGTCTAAGAAATATTCATACTGTACAAATTAATATCCTGTTCGAAGAAGGGAAATCCTCATCGTCTTTAAACTGAATTACTCAATCTCCTTGTAAAAACCGGAATAAAGTTCGAACAATAAAGTATATAGTCACAAAGGTCATTTGTTTCTTTTGTAAAATATTATTTTTATGTGTCTATACAAAAAATAGTTTATTATATCTAAACAAAAAGTATTTTTAAATTTATCAACAAATTTTCGAAGTATTTATGTATTAAAAATATGGGTACTTTTTTCTCGTGCATGAAATTTTCAAAAATGCGAAACAAAAAGATTCGACTAAATAAGATAAAATAGTTTTTGCTTTGCAAGAAAGACATATTTCCAGCATCAAAGGATGTTCAATCTTTTCAAGATTTACCCAGAAAAATGTCGAGCACAATAAAATTTTGTGTGTCATAAAAGATATTGAAAATCACTATTTATTTAAAACATTTTTTGTATAAAAATTAATATACTGTTTAAAAATGTTCTAATATAACCTTTTTTTTTTTAGTTTTCCTCTTGTTGCATAACCGATTTGAGGAACCGAATGATAATTAAAGAGAAGTTAAAGGGAAGCAACATTAACGAGCTAATTAATATGTATAAATGGAACTCCATATGGTGTCTACACTAGTGCAGAAAATTGGTAATTATTCAATTTACATTATCTAAATAACTAAGACACTAAAAATTTATTTGAAATTTCCGTATAATTTTGTTACTTATCACTTATGTTTTCTTCAATGAAAAAAGATATAGATACAGCCCAAAATGAATAGTGTATTTATCAGAATTAACGTACCTTTATCTTGGCATAAAGACTCAAACAGTTTTGGTCTATTCATAAAAATTTCGTTAACCATGCTAAATCTAGTATTTATGTTTGGCAAACAGAAGGCCGCATTAATCAAATAATATTTGAGTTGTTATTTTAATAAAATTTACAGTCGACTAAACAACAAGTTTTTATTCAATGAGATAAAATATTTTGTTTTTATTACAGAAATGAGTCTAGACTAAAATAGATCGATTAATTCATAGTTTTCCTGATGCCGTTACATTATCTTAAATTAAATCTAAAGACTTAATCGTATACAAGAATAAGGTGCGTTTTTATGTAAAAAATGTTGAAATATTATTCTTTCAATTGTGAAATAATTTCACACTAGTTTTATTATTCTTTTCAGGAATAGCTAATTTCAAAAATATGTGCCATATATCAATGCGAGGTGTGAGACCCGGTTTTAAATAATCCTGCACTTGCATTTCCGTTTAGGATCACGGAAATCTGAACAAAGTGGTAGGTAAAAAAATTTGAATTAGTACCCAATTATAGTCATTTAATTATCCAAATATGTGAACACAAATTACACTTTATTTATTTAAGATATTTTAAAATATATCAAAATTATAAATAAATAATTTTATTTAAAATTAAATGAAGTTTAAAAACGTGGAACGTGTTGCAACTTTAAAATGTTTGAGTCCAAAATAAACCTTGGAACGCTTCGAGCTTACAATCTTGCGATTGCAAGAGGTCTCGGATGAGGCGCGAAAAGCGAAAAAAAAAGATATACGAATAAGAAAAAGTGCACTCGTGAAAAAAAGCAAAAGGATAAAAAGAAGCGTACAAGGAAAAGAAGAAGGAAGAGGCAAAGACGTTGATAAGAGGGATAAAGATAAAGAAAAAGGGATAAGCAAAAAGAGTAAGGTGAAAAATAAGCAAAGAGGAAACTGAAGGAGACTCCATTGTTGCCGGTCCTGGGAACCGGTCGTTTCTCTCTCGAGACAAAACACAGAGCCCAAGTTTTAGCTTCGTCTTTAACCGCGAAATCTTAAAGAACCGTTGCGATACTTCGCGACCCAAACTCGAATCTGGACCCTTTCTCTGTGTAGCCGATTCTTAAGCGGGATATTTTGCCCGATAGTTGCCAATTTCATAACGGATGTGGTTACTTTTTAATTTATTCTCAAAGTCAAAATTATTTTTATTTAAGTAAAAACGAAACACATTTTTTCATTAATCAATAAAATATGTAATAAAATCTTTTTAAGATAATTTTTGTGATAATAGTAATTACTTTTTTTTGAAAAGTCAAATTTCTATTAAACATACAATTTCATCTCAAATTCCATTATGTTTGAAATATCTTGAGTTACCAAATGTATGATTACACTTTTATTTCAGTCAACGAGCATAATGTAGCACGTGTTCAAAAGTACTCAAATTCTTAGCACCCTTTTGAAATTCGATTCTAAATGTAATTTAAATGAGACATTCAAAACGTAAAATTTATTTTTTAAATTAAAAACAGAAAATTGTACAAAAGTTCGTAAAATATAAATTTAAACAAGCGTTCTATCATAACAGGCAATAAATCATTTGTCGAATGTTACAAATTTGTAATAATTTATTTGATTCTACATACTTTTTAATCAATTAGTATTCTCGGTGTCTGTACAAACAAGATAATTGTTGAATATATTATATTTACATAAAACATGTGTAATAGTTTTTGAGACTTTGTAATCTAACAAAGTTTAAAAGTAAGTCTCTTGGTGTTTTATGCAGGTTTAAAAAAAGATGGATAAAACTGCAGGTCTTGTGGGTTGTGTATACCACACACGTTCGTGCCTCAAGTGCAAAAGAAACGGCATTCCAGCGAATCAGGGCCGGATACGCTAGTGCTGCACCCAAGGATGTCTTCAAAAACAATGAAACAATTTACAAAATTGTATTTTTCGACAAAAAAATACAACATTGTAGGGAGGTAAGGTGAATCTGAAATATTGTTTTGACATCGAAACGAAAAACAACTTGCTAAAGTTGATCGAACCACCCATGGCGCCGAAAATGAGAATAAAATAGCTGCTATACAAGCAGACATGCGGTTTGTTGTGAAATTCTTTGTCTCTCGAGCTTTGTTTCTGTGAACTTTATTCTTAGTTTTAACTTGTCTGATAACACATTTATATTGTGTTTTTTTTTATAATTATATGAGTATAAAATATTTTAATTTAAGTTTTGAATGATTTTTTTATAAAGTTTATTAATCAACATTGATTTTTTAATTCAGAAAAACTCCGCAGATTCATAAACAAAAGGCCATAGAAAATCCATTAAAAGCGATATCGTGGATTTGGGATTTTGATCATTTTTCGTTATGTGGTGTATATAAAACTCAACTACAACAATTAAAAGTTAGAGAAATTGTCATTATTCAATTTTTTACCAGGATTATTACATACTGAGTTATAAATTATAAATAAAATTATTTTCATAGTTATTTTGGTGATAACACGCAAGGGCACGCGACGAAGCAAAAGGAACAAAATTCATTGAGAAGTTCTCAATTCTTAGAAATAACTCAGACGGGCACATTTTTACACGTGACATTGAATTTCGTACATTACGCAGATTCGTGGGAATAATCCTCACATGTTATGAATGAAACTTCATCGCAGAGACAAAGGGATTAAAAAATAAGCAGTCACTGCTTGTCATACAAAAAACGTAATCATCAAAGAAACCGAAGTGTAAAACGTATACAGATTTCTGAATGGCTTAAAATGTATGCTTTACATTAAATACGCTAACTATTTTGGCTACTCAAAGTGGTTTTAAATAAGACTGCTCGCTACTTGAAATTTCCATGCTTCAAATCTTGACTAGATAATGTGTCAATGTATATGGTTCAAATGGAATTCTCTGAGTAAACACAACCTAAATTTGACCTTAAGTTTAATGGATACTTAATAAGCATAACGTTGTGAAAACACATTTTCTTTGTGAATGTTAATGTTCAAAATTTCAAATTATTTCGTAATATAAATAGATATTATTTATTTAATAATGGATAGGAAAAGTGCAAAACAGTTTATTTTCTTTGTCGTAATTCAAAGAAGTGAGACTTTTTTTATAACTGTATATATTACTATGCCAATTTTATGGAGTTTGTTTTTTTTGACAAATTATTTTCCGTTACTTAATTTCTCATAAATTAAAACTAATATAAATGCATACATTTGCTTGAATTACCATGTGCATCTAAATTAAAAAAGGGTATTTAATTTGTAAAAAAAACAACTTCTCACAAGAATCCAACTTTTTTTGGGGTATACCATGCCTGATTCACCCTCCCGAAATTTTGATATTAAATTCCCCATGAAATGTCCGTGTGTAATAAAGATCTTTTATATTCCAGCCTTTAATACTATTCTCTAAAGTATAAGCACGAAACGACGAGTGCGGAGTACGATTGTGGCTCATACTGTAACGAGTACAGAACAAGCAGCTGCCTGTTGGCTTGAATTTGAACCCTTCGTCATTGCGTCGCGTTTGCGTGTGTACGCGTAACACGTACATCGAAATGTGCATTGTACATTTTAATGTATCTGCATAAAATATGCCTTGCATATACCGATGAGTTTTCAGGTCATCAAAAACAAGGCCGTACATAATATAAGATGAACAAGAAGATCCTTCTTTTAGATTGTAAAAGAAATTGTCAAACTTCAAAATGGGGTGCGCCACAGCTTGGCACAAATTATTTTCAAACAAATTATTTTGCGCTTGTTAAGGAAGGTTTTACGCCCCATATGACAAAAAGTGTGCAAGTCAATTAATTGTACAATGAAGAACATTAAAATTTATTTCACATAATTACAGAGCTGTAATTAAGTTATTTCAAAAATATGTTAATATAAAAACGAATTAATTATTAAATTAATATTGAAAAATGTATCAATTATACATTCAGAAATTATGTGTTATAAATTTTATAAACACTATTGAATTATAATTCAAAGATAAAATGATATACCTCGAGATATACTTTATTCTTTATTGTTCTCAGCTAGTTTTGTTAACTAAAAAATATATATGCAAATTGGCTTTAGGTGTACTATATCACATTTTCACTTAGAAATAAGTAATAAACGAACGAAGCATACTAAATAAATAAAAAAATATAGTTACATTTTGTAAAGTAGGCTTATTAGTTTTTTTTAAGAAAGGTTTACAATTATTTTATCGGTTTCACATGTGCATAAAAAATTGAATTTTATATTCTAGTGTTCTGAGTTTTTAACTTTGTATTATAGGTACGACAAAGGTTGAAACCTATATAACTGTATATAATATTCCACGACTCATTTCGCAAATCAATCTTGAGAGTTGTACCTTTTAAAATTACTTGCCCCCGACCAGGCTCGTGTAACAAAAATGCTTACCCATTGTACAGGGTTATACGTTTTTGTTAATGATGTTTTCACTGGAACCTTGCTTGTCATTTCGTATGCCAGCGTTCTAAAAGAGTTTCTAAATTATCTCTTTTATCATTCACCGTTCTAACATTCTTGTAATGGTAATTATTTTTTGTTTCAGCAAACTTCAAACTTGAATTTGTGATGCTTGTTGAACCTAATGCTTGTACAAATCAAGAACCAAATTGCCAATTAATCATCTATCAATCTTTTTTCCCCTTTTAAAAAAGTCACTACAATTTACGTGAAATTTCCTTTAATTACTGACACTCATGAAACAAAAAAATGTTCTCATATTCCCTGAAATGATTGTATTTCTTTTATTACAAGATTCCATGAAAAAAAACTTGAAACCCAATTCCACATTTCAGCAAATAAAAGTCACTTGTATTTATTCGAAACAAATCATTTCCCCTTGAATACCTTCGATCAAACATTTTCACATCAACATTGGCATTGTGGGATTGCAGCAAATTTTAGTTTCATCTTGAATCGTCACCCAACATGGGTGCACTTCGATTGATTCTTTCAATTGACAATCTTTGATCATTCTTATTTTTCATTTCTTTCATGTTTAGCGCTACCCCATTAAATGGCACATAGGGACTAACGTGAGCCAGACGCTCTTGTGTTGGTAGACCAACACAGACACGCGAGAGAACTTAAGGCTTGTCCTTCCATCCTCTTTCGGTTGCTATGCGGACCACATCTCGTTGATGACGTCACAGATATCTCCAGGGCCAATTTAATGTGAATAAGTGAAACGCGCTAAATGAACGGCTTTGCTCGTTACTGACTTGACACTGCTGTTTTTTTGATGCAGAAGAATTTTCAGGGCAATATTTGGGCATCTTGCAGCTCAAACAGGAAGCAAGAAATAAGAGATGAAGACGGGTTCAGGTGCAACCGCATTCTCACATTCAACCTGATCTATGATAACCCATAAAGATACAATTTTTTGATCTTTTCAACTTGTTATGATGATACACTTTTTTAGTGTACCATAATTCATTACTGAGCAGATATTAATCATTATTTATGTAATTCTTTTTATTTTATCCTTTATAGTGTTCTAAATGACGTACTATCAAATGGTAATCTTAATACGAATGAAGTGTCTTATCTACAAATTAGTCTTAATATAATCAGAGAAGACAAAATATTTTGGCTTCTACTATATGCCACATTGTTAGCATCTTTGAATAAATATGAAATTATTACTTCAAAGAAGTGTTTATTTTTTCAATTAGGCCTATATTTGCCGAAGACTTGTCACGAGTATGAGTTACTTTTGCACACATAACTTTCATTGTTAATTTATTCACTAAAAAAATGTCAACAGTTCGTGATGAGAATGCATTAAGTTAGTTAGCAAATTTGTTATAACTGTTTCTTTGAGAAAATGGACATTTTAGTAAAAACGACATTATATTATACGTATTGTCATCTATCACAAAACTATTATAGAATTCATTAATAAAAAAAGAATGTGTTTTTAACCTTGAACACACCAGATGTTGGTTATTTGTGCTTTTTTGAGAATGACATGCGAAGTAATTCTTCTCGTTAACTGCTTGTTAGAATTTTGCAATGTTGAATTAATTAGATGAATCTTAGCCCTGGCTCTTGCTAGCTTCAGCATTTTCGTTGTTTCTGCTTCTGCCTTTTTCGTAACACGTTTTATGGTCAAAACTTAAAGGCTTGTAATCTTACCAATACTCTTTCACTGAAAGGCTTCCATGCTGAATATCATCACGAATAGTACAGCATTCTTTTTTTTTTTTTTTTTTTCAAATTATGGCTTGAGATTGTGGCTTATAAAAATCGTCATTTTTTAAGGTGTGACTTTTGATTTTTTAACCCTGAGAATGATTTTACTTGTGTTATTCCTGGCCTTGAAAACTTTATTAAGCAAAGGGTTTATACAGAATTGTATAAAATTTAAGAATATGGGTGATTCCACAAATATCTACCAAAACAGTGTCTTCGGAGTTTTACGTACATATGGACGTAATTTTTTGTATATTTATTTCGACATAAATTGTTTATTATAATGAGAACTCAAATCGTATTTAAGAAAATACTCGAAAAAGTGAGGATTTTTAAATTGCCGAGCTTTTTACAATGCGCGAATTGTAAACACCGTGGTTGTCTTCACTTCAGATTTGTAAACATTCTTAATTTGAAGATTAAAATCAATTTTGTCATATTTCTTATTTTAGTTTAGAATTATTAAGTAATTGTAACTATACAAACATAGTTATCAAATTCATTTATCTATATTTCATATGGTTTTCGGGTGGTTTTCTGTTGTCTTTAAATTTTACTGAAAAATTGACTTTACTTTTTAGAGATGAACAAAATTATTACTTACATAATTTTTATCTTTTTTTTTCTTTCTACAAAATTTAAAACAAAGAAATTAATTCACGAATTGATTAATATGTATAATTTATTGTTAACATTTTACAAGCATAAGTTATACGTACAATGTGTAAACACCTTACCAAGAACTACTAATTAGATAATAAATTTTTAATTCATTATTTAACTAATACGTTCTTTTTAAATGCAAATAATATTATTTTAACTGTTTTTTAAATTTTATGACTATTAATTCGTATTATTTTAAGAAAATACACTTGTAAACACCGTGGTCAGATTTATATAAATTGTGCAAAAATACTTTTCAATTGTACTAAATTCAATTTTTTTCTCAATGAATAACATTTTATAATTTTTTAATACAAATTTACATAATGTACAAAATAATTACTAAATTATTATAAATGCTTGGATAAAAAAATTCTAGTAAACAAATGATTAATATTTCTTAGATGGAAACCTGCGACAGTTAATGAAAAGGAAATTTCAAGTTATAAATATTTTAATTTAAATAAATAATTTGTGTTATCATCAAGTACAACTTATTTCGTTTTTTTTATCTATTTACACATATATGTAAACACCGTGGACATGGATGTTCATTTTCAAATAATGAAATGTGATTAAACTTGCATATTTTGGCCAAATATTACTTTAGTATCCCATTTCAAACATCAAATATAAAAACTACATATAAATAATATTTAATTTTAAAAATTTTGTTGTTCGAAATTGGTAGATATTTGTGGAATCACCTATATTAAGGTGAAATTCAAAGTATGAAATGGCAAATAAAAAGTATAATCGTTTAATTTAATTTGTTCAAACTTAACAAATAAGATCATTGTTTCATGTAAAATTAATGTGAAAATATATCTTAAGGTATTCTATAGTTGAATCGATATTAATGTAATATCAATTTTTTGTCACGTGAATGTTAAATCGAAAGCAATAAACATTCTGAACTCTTTATGAACTTATTAGAAACTTATCATAGCACTCATACATTTTGAGTATATGTATTTTAACTGAAGACAAAATTGGTTGCTTGAATATTTCAAAGTTGCCTCAACACTGTATAATACGACAAACTAGTTTGTGTCATCTGAAAAAGGAAATATCATGATTAAAATATTAGTTGTATTTATGTAATAGGTGTTATGAACAAATAAAAATAATAGAACTTTAACGTAAAGTTGTACATAAAAATACAATTCCAAAAGTATTTATTTATATGACAATATTAAGTCTTATTTGAGTGCAACTTTTGGAAAAATTAAACCACGGCATTGAGTAGCTGTTAAGAAATATTATTTTTATTTATAAATTAGATGAAGATTGAAACATTTTTATTCAGTTATTGTATTTTGATAAAGTTTTATAGAAAAAAAAACAAGTTAAGAGAGCACGTAGCGCGCATTTGGTTCTAGTTAATAACAAAAATTATTAAATAGCCAGGGCTACCCACTTTTTTTTAAATAAAATAAAATACAAAAAATCTTAAGTGACAAAATTTCATCAAATTATTTAGAAAAATATACCAATATACCAGCAATGTTTAAAGTTTAAATTCCAACTTGAAATATTCTCTCCTAAAATACTCCATACAAATATGAAAATTGTTACGTACAAAATTACTGATATCAGTGTAAAAATAATACTTTACTTAAATTTGTAGAATTTGTTACTACCTATAATAATAAATATTAATGCAGAGTCGTTGTAAATCTTAGTTTAAAAACTTTAAAGCTTTTTAAGTTATTTACGGTAAATATATATTTCATTTTATATCAATACTAATGTTTAAATTTAAACTGTCAATATAAACATATTTTTGTAGAGAATAGCACATTTATGGATCCAAATCTTTGACTAGAATCCAGACATGAGTTTAATGAAAACTGAATAAAGTAGCACACATTTTTTTAAGAATATTTTTATATTTTGTTTGTAAATATGTTTTTACATTTTTATTTTCTTTGCTTTTGCACAAAACATATCAGATATTTTTTTAAAATAGAATTATAATGGCCAAATTGATTATAAAGTTGTTAATTGTATTTTGTTTTATTATTTAAATGAAAAAAGTAACAAGGTGTTCACGGTGCTTGACAAGGAGTTTAGCGGGAATTGCACTGGAATTTTATGTGAACATGAAATGTACGGGAATTCTACGAGATATTTCTTCATGCACTGGAAATGTGAAATCTTTCATATCTTTAAATAAAATCTTCTTCAAAAAATTTTTTTGTTGATTAATTAAAAAGTCAGTTTATTAGTTTATTATTTCTTATTAATATAAATTTATCTGTATTAACTAAAAAAATTATCACTCATATCAGATTAACGTGCAAAAATAATTAAAATTAAAAAATATCTAATTATATATGCATTGAGCTTAAACTCTTAATTTTTGTATCCTATATCTTTGCACTCTAATTTAAGTTTAAATTTTGGCAATTTTATAAATTAAAGTTTTTGAAAACAAAAACATTTAACACATTCAAATTAAAAATATCTATTAAGTATATATTTAATTATCAATATTTAGGTATTGAAACAGAATATTAACAATTGTTTTTTTTCAACTTATCCAGATAATAATATATTTTTTACAAAACCTATTATTATTTTTACCTTTTAAGAGATAAAAAGTTATGAAATGTAATAATAAATCGAAAACTCTTTGTTTTTCAAAAATAAAAAAAATTTCAATTTTCCATCAAAAACAATATTTATTAAAATGGTTAATTCAAATGTAAAAAAAATAGACTTGAGAAATACGGGAAATTTACGGGAATTTTTTTGAGGCTTTTGGGTGGACACCTTGAAAAAGATGTTACAAAGGTTCGGAATTCTAATCTTCCGTTCTTTTTCAACGGCCCCTTATACGTATGCATTTCTCCATATAGTAAAAACTCCGGAAAATTATTAAGTCTACAATTCGTGGTATACTTTCAATACAATTGTCATAATAAATTAAAAACACTTTTGTATTATCTACAATACTACTCTGCCAAATTATTGGTCATAAAGCTTGCTATTGTGTTCCTTGTTATTTGCTTATAATCATTACCTCCAATGTTTTTTAAATAATCAAACTAAAAGAACCGAAATGCATTTATTAATTTATTTAACAAGTTATAAGTAATAATT
>JABFPM010001517.1:0-17619 GCA_022817325.1 Idris sp. 1 HC-2018
TAATAAGCGCAAGCATATGCAAATTTGTGGACAAAAATTGTCTAATCCTTGTTCGTAAATCAAATTTAACAACGTTAATGCGGAGGTTATGTGTCCGTCAACACTCAAAATGCAGTTCTTTCTAACTTTATAAAATATCTTAAGTTCTTCTGTTTGTTTAAATTTAGTTAATAAAAATATTAAGTTACTACTATATTTTGTATAAAAAATTATTTACATACAAAAATTTCATGCATTTTAAGATTAATCTTTAAATTTGTAACATATAAATCTATTTAGAAAAAAAAAATTAAAAAAAAGTTCTATTTAGTAACACATGAAAAAATGACTGGATTTTGTGGGGCCTGGGGCAAATTGCCCCCCCCCCCCCTCTGTGCGCCCCTACAATCATTTTTCATCATTCGAGAAGCGGTTGTACGACAAATATTCCAATCAATATTTTCCACCAATCTTTTTCCACTGGTATTCGTGTTCCACCGGATATTAATTTTTCAATTGTCAAATTTTGAATTTCAATTGTTTGTTTCGATTGTTTATTAGTTGAAATTAAAAGTTAATAATCAAAAGTCAAAGCTAATTTAATTAAAGTTATGACCGAATTAACATTTATTCCTGAAAATAAAAATTCGTCTATGAAGGACATATGTATTACTATCATTCTACGAAAAAAAGCAAGTCGTTTTGGGTATGCCGTAATAGACCGGAATGTTTAATACGAAGTATTAAATAAAATTTAAAGGGAGACTGTGTGGAAGTTGTGTGCGTTGGTGAACATGAGCATGAACCAACAAGCATGATACGTGAGTTTATCATTGATCGAAAAATAAAGAAAAAAAAAAGAGAAAGGATGGAGAAAGATGGATGAGAAAATATATAACATTGTAATGAAATATGAATGTTTCGTGCAAGAAAACAGTGTTAAAAAATACTTAAGATCTATTTTTTTTGTCCAATCTTCGCGCAACACACATGCAAAAACACATACCCTCAGACATAAAGTCATGGTCAATGAAGGACATCACAAACACAGATCTATAGTCCAATCGCATTGCAGTCGACCTTTTTTGACGAGAGAACACTGTGGACAAAGGTTGACACGATTACCCAATTCTCCTCAAAAACCAACATCTTGGGGATCATTGACTTAAGATCTATTAGGCATTACATAAGTCTATAGTTATACCTATTTGCAATTGTATATATGGGCAATTCTTTAGAACCTTTAACTTTTAACTTGTCAAATTTTTGAAAAAAAAGTGTTAGCACATCTTAAGGGCCGGCAGAAGTAAACATTTTTTGACACATATAGAAAAACAAAAAAGCAAAGAGCAAAAAGGATAATTTATAAGCTATCATTTTTTTCTTCGCTATTTTGTCTTTTTTTAATTTTACTTACGCCGGCCCTTAATTTTATGACAATAATAATTTATTATTACTTTTAAATGAATAATATAAAGTTGAACAGTGATAAATTACATGCGCGTAACTTTAAATTAACATATAATTGTAAAAACATAGGTAAATATTACGTCTTTGAAAGATTTCCTGTTCTAATGCCAAAGATATAATATTTTGAAATGGTCTTTCAATTATTAAAGTAGTTTTTAATATATAATAAGGTTTTATTACACGCACATATATTTTATTACATTAAGATAGTGTGTAGTTCATCCAGAAGTATTAAATTATTTTTTAAATATAAATTTTTTAATTACAAAATGTATTTATTACGTCCTTGACGTCAAAACTCAGGGACAGATTTGATAATTTTTTTAGCTTACATATTAAATACACATCATTTGAATTGTGCTTATTGTATTTGTTAAAGTTGAAAGTAATATTTATTAATTTTTTAATTGCAGTTCAACTCTGTGCTTATAAATTAAAAAAAGAAAAGTTTCTGCGTAACCTAAAGGGATATGTCAAAGACGTAGCAATTTGGACTTGGGATTGTGAAATATTTTAAAAATATAATTCTTATAAACATATAAATACTTGCAAAGTGTAATACTATAATAACTTGAAGTGTGCAAACCATAAAAACTAAAATCTTCAATTTAATAATCCACAAAATTGAATTGAAATGCAAGGGACAGGTAGGTTAAAAGTTCTAGAGATTTGCCCATATACACTTATTTTATACTGAATTTACACTTATTTACAATTTTAACTGATATGCATGTATGCATTTGTTTTATAATAAATTTTTTATTAAAAAAATGTAGAAAAATGTTTTGGAAAAATATTTTAATAGAAAAACTTACTGGTGGAACAAAGACACTGGTGAAGAAATTTTACAAGAATGACTAAAAAATAGACGAATCCAGATAGGGATAAATTGAAACTGGGATTACATATTCATACTAATAAATGAATATGTAATTTCATATCAATTAGTCAAAATGCTTGGACAAAACCGCATAGATCCACATAGAATATTTTCTATATGTATCTATAAGACTTTTTCAACAAAGAACGTGTTAAAAATATGTCTAAGTCTGTTACATTTATATTAATTAAAAAAGACCAAAAAAAAATCGATTTTTTTTTCTAAAAGGTTTCTGTTATGACACGTACTTAAAAAAATACAATGTATCAAAAGTATTTAACAATATTATTATTTTGTGTCAAGATTCAATCATTATAATATGGAAAAGACGAGAGGAGTTCGAAGGTCCTTTGTTTCCTGAGGAAAATTTAAACAACGAACAATGGCAATCTCTTAAAGTTTTAAGAGGACACGTAGAGGATGTTTCTGACTTGTGTTGGTCCCCTGATTCAGTCTCAATTATATCTGGTTCGGTGGACAATTCAGTTATTTTATGGGATGTCCAAAAAGGTAGAAGAACTATACTTTCCGATTATAAAGGGTTTGTTCAAGGAGTAGCTTGGGATCCTTGTAATCAGTACGCTTGTACGATAAGTAGTGATAGGTAAATTATATTCAATACACATTTCAAGAACTTGAAAAGTGATAAATATAATTTGTATTATGAAACATTTTGATTTTTCAGGCACTGTCGTTTAATTGATTTAAATGCAAAGAAAACGATTCAAAAGCTGTATCGATCGAAAATTCCTACTCCTGCGAATCACCCACTAGAAGGCAAACTTGTTCGACTCTTTCATGATGATACTTTTAAATCATTTTACCGAAGACTTACTTACACACCAGATGGTTCTTTAATTATTGTACCATCAGGAATAATTGAGCCTCCAAGTTCAGACGAAAGATTTTCAAATGCAACGATTGTTTTCTCACGCCATAGTTTAAAAGAGTAAGTACTCATAGATTAATATTAATTACAAATAATTTATAGTGAAAAATTATACACAGGCCAGTTATGGTGTTACCATCATTGAAAGAAAACACGATTGCTGTTCGTTGCTGTCCGAAATACTTTAAGTTACGAGAAAATGGATCAAAAAGTTATGTATCTCAACCATACAGAATGGTATTCGCAGTAGCAACCAATAAGTCCATTTTGCTTTATGATACTCAACAGTTAAGCCCAATTGCTATGATTTCCAACATTCATTATACAAGACTTACAGACGTTACTTGGTAGGTTTTCTCTTAAAAATCTGTGTAATTTATTTAATGAAATGATATTTTTGACAACAAATGAACGATTGAATAAATGAAACATTTTCATAAAATCTAAATCAAAATCTATTAGATGATTTTACTTATTTAATTGTCTATTTTTTGCTCACAAAATACCATTTCATAAAATTATTAAAAACGAAACTATTTCTTTGTAGGTCTTCAGATGGTTCACTTTTAGTTGTCTCTTCTACCGATGGTTACTGTTCCATTGTCCATTTTGAAGAGGGTGAACTTGGTGAGGTTTATGACATTAAACCAATAACTTTGACAAATGTAGTAACTCCAGTAAAGAAAGTGGAAAACGATAAGCCTGTATCAGCAGAACATTTCATTGAGCCAGATTGCGATGCGGTAGATATAGATATCAGCAAGTGCATCAGACCTAACTTGGAAAGTAAAGAGTCAGTTAAAGAAATTGAAACTCAAATTAATGAGACTGAAACTGAGGAATTAAAGGAAGATACGTGTGACATAAGATTAGTTTTAGAAGATAGTAACATGGAAAATAGTAAAAGTGCTTTAAAAAAGACACCACCAAAACTAGAAGCACCTCAGACAGTTTTAAATAAAACTCCTCGAAGAGTAAAGCTTATAACTCTCTCAAGTCCAAAGCACGCGAGAAAAGATCGACGAGATAGTAAAGATTAGATTTTACCAATCGTTTGTTTTTATGTTTCATGACAAAAATTTTACAGCAACTTACAAAAAAGATGTTTATTACAGTTCAGTTTTAAAACACTTTTTTCGGCTTTTACATATAAAATTATTTTTCAGTTATACAAAAAGTTATTCACAATGTAAATATTATGCTCTGAAGAGTTATACAAAAATTTATAATATTTATTACAATAAAAACTTATACAAACGAATCTCACACTCAGTTTACATTTTTTCAAAGAATTTCTTCTTGTCCACGGGATTGGGAATTATCTAGAAAAGAAAAGTTTTTTTTTAAACAAACCTATTGTTTAATATTAAAAAACAAAAAAAAACATGAAAAGTAGGGTCAAAAGTTGAATTTTTTTATTTATTGTATTACTTACCGTATCTTGTCCTGGTTTCCATCCTGCTGGACATACTTCACCGTGTTCATCAGTATATTGGAAGGCTTGTACTAATCTCAAAGTTTCGTCAACTGATCGACCAACAGGAAGATCATTCATAGTAATTTGTCGCAGAACTCCTTTTCCATCAATGATAAATAATGCCCTGTAATTTATTTTTTATATGAGAAATATTATATTTTTATACTTTTATTTTATTTTTATATGAAAACATTAGTGATTTTTCATATAAATCAATCATCAATTTTTAAAATGCAATCAGAATTATTGTTTAACAATAGATTTTAACTAAGAAAAGTGTTACTGTAATTATTCTTTAAATAAAGTCCTTTTCTCATCAGTTTTCATTGATATTAAAAAAGTTGCATCTCAAAAAAACTCGATAAAGAAAACGACCCAAAACTTAATAAGCCTTCGAACTCACCAATTGAAAAATACTTTTTTACATCCTAACAAGTTATTTAAAAAAAAATTTATATTTTGACTATTTTCATAACTTGAAAATTTCTTTCAGTCGCGCCACTTTAATATTGACCAAATCTAATATTTAACTTTAAGTGTAGGGAGCACTATATATCAAATTAAAAAATAAGGTTTTTTGAAACACCCTAATAATTATTATTCTAAGTTTAATTTAATTTGTTTATTTTTTCTCATTTTAATTTTTCTTTTTTATTTATTTTCATAAAATTAATTTTTCTATTAATCAAGAAAATACCTTAATGTGTGACCTAAATCGTCTAAATAAACTCCATAATCTTGAGATATTTTGTGCGTAAGGTCAGATAATAGTGGAATTTTAATTTTATCCAGTCCTCCTTCTTTTCTTGGAGTATTTATCCAAGCCAAGTGAGTAAAGTGTGAATCTACAGAAGCAGCGACAACTTCCACATTCAGTTTTCTAAACTCTTCTATTCTGTTTGAGAATGCCAAAATTTCAGTTGGACAAACAAAAGTACTGCAAAAAACAGAATGTTTATTTTTATTAATACAAAAATTTATTAATCCTCATAAAATTTTTTATACAGATTTTTAAATATAAAAAAATTGCAAATAATTGTGAAATTTAAATATATTAAGAATTATTTGAGCTTCGTTTAATTTTTTTTTATACATGTATAATTATGACGTTTATTTGTTTAACTAAAAAGATAATAATAGTTTCATTAATTTATACAATACATACAATTTGAAAAGCAATGTATAGTAATTAAAATTAAATTATGAACAAAAACTTACAAATCAAGAGGATAAAAGAAAAATACCAAGTATTTTCCCTGAAAATCGCTCAGCTTAATTAATTTGAATTCGTGGTTCACTACTGCTGTTCCTTCCCAGTCTGGTGCTTTTTTTCCAACTGTAATATGGAAAAAAGTTATAAAAATACTGAGTCAAGTTTATCAATTATTATTTTCAGCCGTAAACAATTTTTTTTTAAAACTAATAAAAGTTACATATGTTAATAACTTTAAAACTAAGCATAAAATCAAAAAATAATTATATTAAAATCCAAAAATTGTTAAAAATTTTCTAAATAAAAAAATGAATAAAATGATCATTTTGTATTTTCATTATTATTAAAAACTGAATTAAAAATAAAAGTTAGTAAACAAATAATTGTCAAAATTGCTATTTTTTAATTAATGGTTACCAAAAACACACATAACCAACAAATTGTCAGAAATTACTCATATTTTTTTTGAGGATAAAAAATGTACTTGATTATTTTTGCTTAATTAAAAAGCTGGTCTTGATAAAAAGAAAAAATAAAACTTACTGACTGCTTTTGTCGTGTGCAACTGATGGCCGGCATGTTTCGCTCCAGCCGGGTAAACAGTGCCGCCTGCATATGAGTAGCAAGCCTCTTCTTCTACAAAACGAGCGCCACTAATGTTTTTGATTGTCAAACAAATCAAAACACTGATCGCATAATGAACAAAAGAAAAGCACCACATGATTAATTTCAGTACCTTAATTTAAAAGCGAATGGTCTATTCGAGCAACAATTGATAACGGTACTCTGATTCAAATCAACACTCCATCACTGAGAGCAATCATCAACAGAGGCCCACTAAAATTTCCAAATTTAGTGCATACGTGGCTGAGCTGAGAATTCCTCCTTTATGCTATTTTTTCATCATAATTCAGTGCTATTCTAATTGTTGAATTCCATTTGCAGAATTTTGTTAATAACAAAATTACGAGTTATACAATTTTTCTTTTCAAAATTATTAACATCACAAAAGTTGAAAGGATTGGAGGAATTAGTATTTATATTATTTTGTTTAACAATAATTTTTTAACAGTAAAGAAAAAGAAAAATGCATAATATTTTAGATTTGCTTTTTTTGAATACATTTTCTGTTTAATTAATTTAAAAATGAGTAAGTTATTGAGTTGATTTAAATAAAGTTTAAAAAATTTTATGTTGAATTGAAATTCAGGAAAATAATTTTAAACAATTTGTTTTTATTGTTTACTGCTTTAAAATTTGCAGTAAGATTAACTTTAGATAGAGCCACAAAATCTGTATTTTGTCGGTAAAGAAGCTTTTTTTTATTTTTTATTCTGAAAAGTTTGTATTACTAATTTTAAAATTTAATTACAAATTAATATTTTATTAATTAATTCAAAAAATAAGTATAAAATGATTTTATTTAATTTGTAAAATATTTTTAATGTCGATGATCAAATATGGCAGAAATTTAAACATTTTTTACAACCAAGATTTATTTTAATTATAATACTTTAATAAAATGATAAATGCAAATTTCATAATAAATCAGTAAACTAAAAATATATATATACATTTATTACAAATTAAACTTTTACATTCCGAAAAATTTCTGTTGAAGTATAGGTGGTAGGTTTTGCATTAAAGATTCATCATTGACTTCAACTGCAACTAACTCTTCATTATTCAGCCAATCCAGATGTACGAGATACTGAAAAAAGTATATTATTTAATCTCTGAGCAAATGTATAAATATTTAATTATTAATGGGGCAATTTGGGGGTACAATGTTACACTGCTATAAAAATATAAGTTTAACTCTGTTTTCATGTAATATTTTAGTTTTGTTAGTTTTTAGTAATATTTTAGTTCCACCGACTTTTGTAACAATATTGTAAAATTATGTATCTTTTATAACAGTCAAGTTATTATTTTAAAAGAACAGTTAACAAAAAACAATGTGAGAGTAGAAAAAAAATGCACAAGAAAGACATTTATTTTGATTCACATTTTTTGAACTATGTACCTGCATAATATAACAAATTAGACGATTCACTTATTTGAAAACATTAATATAAAAAAATCATAGATTTTTACGTGGTTATCTTTGCATCAAATTTGTGCTCATTTCGTTGACTTTACTAAATCATACAATAAAAATCTATCGATTCTAAGTTAAAAATTGTTATTACAATTTTTTATCAATTGAATAAAATAATTAAATGGTATGTTAAGTTTCATTTGTAAATACAATATATTGTAGAGAACAAATTTAAAAAAAAACTTTCAAGACTTCTCACAGTATATATTACACATGATCGTTATATGAATAAATTAAAATTATTTCAACTATTAACCGATTCTCGAAGGTGTCATAGCGGCGTTGAAATGAGCAGCTGATCAGCGTGCCAATAGGCATCGCCGTTTATTTGTTATTTCTTTCTAATAGAAAATGACAGATAATTTTACGATTTTATTATTGGTCACACACGCTAGCAGAGAACTGTTGCACACACGTCGTTTTTATCCGTTCGACCGGAAATCGATTAAACGAAATTTACGATAAACAAAATTAAGAGAAATTACCCCTTTGACAGTAATTTTATAAAACTTTATAAATAATCAAACGTATACCTCATACTTATCCTTTCCTTTTTGATTCGGTACAGCTCGAAAAGCAATCTGAGACTGATTACTTGAACCATAACTGCTGTCCTCCCTCGAATCATCATTTTCCAATTTAGGAATCTTAACATTTTCGGATAACACGTCACCTTCTTTGTTAATAATAAAAATGGAAGACCGGTCATGCAGAATAATAATGTTTTCATTATTTGAATCGAAAGTCACATTTCTTATGGGAAGTGACCTGGAATACCAATCCGCTGGTAAAACATTTTCTAAATTTTGATTGAATTTCGTGTAACTACGTTCAGCTATATTGTACTCTACAATCTGTAAAGTAAAACAAAATTAATTAGAAAATTCTTGAAATTTAAAAAAGAAAATATATAAATCCTTTACCTTGTGATCAGAATAAACAACAACCAAATTGGAAGTTTGCTTTTGTATTGCCATTGCAGTTGCAGGACAGTGATATTTTGGTAACAACCATCTCTCCATTGTTTCTGAATTAAAATCCTTGGAAATATTGTAAATGGCAATTTTTCCATCAAAATCAGAACAAACGAGATATTTGTTGTCAGAAGAAAAACAAGTTAAATTGATCTCTTTGATTTTCTCTTTGCTACTGGAAAAATCTCCCAAAAGCTTGAAATTTTTCTTTTCCAGATTAAACAGCATAATGTTTGCTGAATTACTAGAATTGTTAATGGCAACAAAATACTTTGATTTTGGACTGAACAGAGCCTTTTGTATTCGCGACAAAGGCAATTCTGTTTCACTTCGAGTCAAAATCGCTTCGCCATCAATAACGTCAAATTCAAATACACGAACATGCGAATCTGTGGAGTAGACAATTATTTTTGCATTTCGACTTATGGCACAGGACAGTATCATTTCATCGCCTTTGGTTTTCAGTTGAAGCAAACGTATTGAATCTTCTTTCAGCTGATAAGAACTCGGTTTTTCATCATTCTCTTCGGCAGTTGAGCCCAGTCTCCAAATTTCTAAATAATTTACATACCTCAGCATTATACATCTAAAAAGAACAAAGTAATTTGTATAAATGCTAATTATTAAATGATACAATATGTATAAAATTTGTAGACATATTTTTTATGAATCTTAATTAATAAACAATACAAAAATTTTATTTTTAGCTACCTTGCTTTTTCACAAACTAAAACACAAGGTGGTTCCAATAGGGGGGGATGCTTCGTTAAATGTTTCGGTGGATAACTCGAAATAGCCAAAACACCTTCAACTCCAGCAGAAAAGAGTTTATTTTTGTAGTAAACTAGAGCCTGAACATCGTGTTTATGAAAACCTCTGTCTTGTCCTCTCACCCACTGCGCTTTGTCTGGACATATTTTACTTAGTTTGGAATAAATTCTTATAATGGAGTCAACTCCTGCACAATATATGGTATTGGAATCTTTTGACATTGTTATCGATAAAATGTCGGCTTTGTGTGACTGGTGTGACTCTATCAAACAACCTGAGACTGTGTCCCAAAAAGAAAGAATGCCTCGAGAATCGCCAGATACCAAAGTATTGTCATCTGTCACAGCTAAACACCAGATTATTGTGTTTTTTTTGTCGGTTTGCCTTGGTGTTAGTAATCTAAAACAAAATTTAAAGAGTTTAATAGCTGGGAAAAATGTAAAAAATTATTCTTACTATAGAAAATTAAAAATCTTTATTAGTTATGCAAAATTAAAAAAAAATCAATAGCTTTATAACTTTAAAAAAGTTTAATAACTATATAAAATTGAACATAATTATTAGCTGTAATAAGTTAAAGATATTTATTAACTGTATAAAATACAAAGTGTTTATCAGTCATTTAAATGTAAACATGTTATTAACTACACACAAAAACATGTTTATCAGCTATACAAAATAAAAAAGTTGCTCCAATTAGTATTAGAGAATAAAAAACTAATTAAGTCACCTCATTATCGCATGTCCAGTTGTGGAGTCCCAAATCCTAACAGTATTCAATGATCCAGTGAATATCATTTTTCCAGTATTGTCCCATTTTAGGCACAAGATACGTCCCGTTTGTTTGTCAAAAATCCTTTCGTAAATTAAACTGTCCTCTTGTACAAAAAATGTATTTATGTATCCGTCTTCTGTGCCCACAGCAAGTCTGCTTTTATCAGGACTCAAGTCCATGCCCCAAGCTGCTCCACCTGTCAAAGCTATGCTGTTTTTCATTTTTAACGTTGACAAATCAAATTCCAAAATCATGCCAGACTGTCCGCACGAATAAAGTCTCGAATCGATCCATAATAATGCCTCGATCGAAGAAGCATTGTTGGGAATAGTTTTTTCTATAAATGCAGAATTTTGTATGTTCCATATTTCTATTGAATTGTCGCTCCTGAAAAACATTTCATTTTTTTAAATTAAACTTTTGATGTAGTTTTAGATTAATAAAATTAAAAGTACATTTTTTATAGAAATAAATTTAAATTTATTTAATAATAATTGTTCTTTGTAACAAATTTTAAGAAGATAAAAAATGTGATAAATGTTTCAAAAATTAAATTCAAAAAATCTTAATTGAAATAAATTGAGCATAAAAATGTGTATTTTCTTAACTATATAAACAGAAAACCACGTGTTATCGGTACTAACCTCGAAAGAGCCAGTTTCCCATTATTTTCATTCAGAGACATACATGTTACTGATCGATATTGTAAATTGTAATATTTCACATTATGTATTTTGTAAGACATTTTTATAGTTAAGAGTAAACAAATATTTTTCTTATTAATTCCAATTATACATTATATTTTTTCTACAAAAATATGCACACAAATTCGAAGAAAGTAAACAACAAATATTTTCTCTCTTTACTGTGCTGCCATCTTTTGAAATACATACAATTCTCAGTTTTAGAATAACGATGTAAAGATTTTCTACATAAAATATGTAAATTGTGGAACACACATTCGAAGTAATCAAAAAATAATATATTATATATATATATATATATATATTGATAATATTGATATTTCAGAAGCAATAAAAGACATCGATGTTTCATAAACATCAATAATAAGTGTAATTTTTTTTCATAAATTTTGATCGTTATCTAACAACCAAATTAATTATTTAAACATTCAGTACGTGTAATATTTCCTTTGATTTGTTTTTTTATATTTTTACGTAGGTTATTATAATTAAATTAATGCAAATTAAACATTTTGGACTATCTACCACTTTATCAATCATGTCAGACAAAAAGGTAAGAACAAATTACAAGTAATTAATAAAGAACCTGAAACTATAGTGTTTATCATTAATCGTTTAAAAATGCTGATTTCAGGATTCTGCTGAGTTACAAGCATTTAAAACAGTGTTTTATCATAGCATAGTGATAATAGTTTTGCCAGTATTATGCTTTTTTGTAAGCAAAATTTTCTTCTTTGATGGTGAGCAAAAATTGCAATAATGCAAATAAATAGGGTCGACAAAATCTTTCATTTACATTTTTAATGTTTACAATAAATTACTGAGTTAGTTATATAAGTCATATTTTGCACGTAAAATAGACAATATATAAATATAAAATAGACGAAAATATTACGATATTTTATATTATATATCAATTTATTGTTGAATTTTATTGTTATTCATGTTGATATTTTATTTTACAGGAATGTTGGGCTTAAATGCTGTCCCCAGTAATGTCTATTCTGCGATTATTGCAGTAATCGTACTGCACTTAGCACTAGGTGCTTTTATATATAGAGCGTATTTTGATAGTCCAGTAAAAACTACGACAAAGACGGATTAATGTGTGTTTTTATTGCGTTTACTTACTTTAATTTTGTTAACATAAAAAAATCAAAGTATTCAATTCATTTTTTTGGTATGAATTGAAAAAAGTGCATTCAGTTATATTTCAAATCTATTTTACATGCTACATTTAATATTTTGTTTAGAGAATGATGCCACAATTATTTCATGAAATCAAATTTATTTGAAGAGAGCACTGTTATAACCGAAAATTTAGTATTCGATGTAATTGAGTTGTAAAATGATCAAAATGTAGTCTCTATTATCTGTATTATACACTTGCACTAATATAATAGCGCATATTAGAAAAAAAAACTGTACAAAAGTCATACAATTATAATTGAAAAATATCTTTTAAACGTTTGTGCTATTCGTGTGTGTTCAATTTTGTGAACTTAATATGAAATGATACATGGCATAGTTTTACTGATACTTTGAAAAAAAATAAAATTAAATTATCAAATTTTATTGTAAAAGCCATTTTAATTCTCCATCTCATTTGTTTATAATAAATTAGCATTACAAACATATATCACGTTTTATATTTGAACTTTTGTTTTGTATATTTTGGAAATTAAAAAGTAAATAAACTATGTAATATATATTAGTTTCTAAAAATTCATAGTTGAAGTACTAGAAAATATTAAATAAATTCGAAAAGTAAAATTATTATAAATAATTTATAATTAGTTAAGTAATTATTTTTTATACAAAAAAAAATGGCAGGACTTAATATATAGACAAAAATTTAAAAAACAGACATTTGTGTAACAAACATTCTGACAACGAGAAATGTAAATGAAAGTATCTTTTATAATTTAACATGTAATTATTAATAAATTGAAATGTAAAATATAAAATAGATAACAACATTTAGATATTTAATTTTATATATTTAATTAAATGTTTTGATTAAAAATTATTTTGTGTATAATTTGTTAATACACAATAAAATTAATTTTAAAAATTTCAACTTTAATTTTGATAATTTAAAACTTATGAATGTTAAAAATTGTTAAGTTATTAAAGAATTTTCTTTTTTAAAATACATTGTTATAAATAATATTCAATATTTTTTTGTTTATGGTAAAATTAGGAATTTTCGATAAATAAAATCCAAAAACGTTAATGTAAACGTTTTAAAAATTAACAACGTAATTATTAAAAAATTAAAATATTGAATATTATGTATAACAATGTATTTTAAAAAAGCACACTATCAGCGGACATTGATTCTAGTAACAATGCAGTTAATGTTACTAGATACTACCACAGTATAATAAATAAATAGTACTAGACAATACAGTATACACACGTTGCTCCTGTTGTTAAAGTTATTTTTCATAACAATACAGATTTTTATCGCAACAAATACGTAAGTTATTATAAAATAATAAATAATTAATGTCTGCAGCTTTTTTAATTACAAAATTTCAATTTTCATACATAAAAAGACATTTTCACTTTGAGTTATGTTGTGTATAGGTTATGCTTCAAACACGTGTTTTGTTTACTATTCAAAGTTATTATTTTTTATTCATTCTTTAAAAATAATAGATTTAAAATTGCATGAACAAACTTTTATAATTAACTTTTCGGAATTAAAATTCTTTTAAAAAAAATTAGTTTTCAATAATTTTTTTTATATATAAGAGAAAAATTGGGTATCTATAAAAACTATTTTTTTCACATGGATACTACAAATATACATAATTGTTCCAAAAAAATGTTCATATGATTTATATTGAAATTGTTTTTAATAGATTTTAAATCCATAAGAAATGTCATTCCGCGGACGAGGAGGTGGTGGTGGATTTAGAGGAGGCCGGGGAGGCGGATTCAGAGGTGGACGCGGCGGTGGAGGGGACAGAGGAAGTAGAAAGTAAACATTACAATTATTTTATTTTTCATCTTTATAAAAGTTAAAAAAAATTATACAATTTTACTATAATTAGTTCTATTATCTTTACATATTATTTATTTTTTAAAGAATAAAATAAATTTCCATAATTATTGTATTTTATCTCTTTAACACTAGAACTACCAGAAAATCTGTTACCCTAAAACTACCAAGGGGACCAATTTGTCCCCACGATTTTTCTAATTTCTTATAAATAAAAATGAAAAAGTCGATTTTTTTGCAATGTATTTTGAAGAAAGGAACTATATAGACTGTAATTGCAGTTTTTTAAAAATTATTAAATATAAATGAATTCGGTAAACAGCCCTGATATTTTGAGACTTTCTAACAGTAAATAATTGTTTCACATTTTGCCTATTATTTCATTTTTTTCACTTTTTCTTGTTTTTTTACAATAAATCAATAGAAGATTTTAAGTCCTATTGATTTAATTAGTCCTACAAAGTATTCTATTCAAAGAAAAAAAAATAATTTGCCACTTATTGTTTATAAAAAAACTTTGTCGGGGACAAATTTGTCCTCTTGGTAGTTCTAGGTAAATTGTATTAATGTTTATAAAAGAACCAATATTTTTCCTTCAAAATTAGAAGAAGTAAACTACTTTATAAAAGAATAATTGTTACAAATTTGCAAACAAATTCGCTAAAAATTGATTCTTTTATAAACATTTCAATTTCAAAAAAGGACAAATTTGTCCCCTTGGTAGTTTTAGTGTTAAACAAGTTTATTATGGAATTAATGGAGAATTACAAATTTGATTTTATTATTTTAGTTTTGATCAAGGACCACCAGAAACAGTAACTCCTTTGGGTCGCTTTGAGTGGACAGTACAAAATGACTTGGTCGCTAAAGTTGATATCGAACAAGTTCCCTTCTTTAATGCCCCTATTTTTACTGAAAACAAACAGCAAATAGGAAAAATTGATGAAATATTTGGAAATATTAGAGATTATTATGTTTCCATTAAATTAGGAGAAAACATTAAAGCAAGCAGTTTAGAAAAAAATACAAAGGTAACTTTTTATAATTTGTATCAAGTATTTGCTATTTTATAAATAAATATTTAATTTAAATTTAATCTTATAAAAAGTTGGTTTATTGAAAAAAAAATTTTTTTTGCAGTTATACATAGATCCTGCAAAACTGCTTCCTCTTCAAAGATTTTTACCAAAACCTCCGGGTTCGGTTCAGAAACGAGGAGGCGGCCGAGGTGGTGGCGGTCGAGGGGGACGTGGAGGCAGTCGGGGTGGATTTGGAAATAGAGGTGGATTCGGAAATAGGGGTGGAAATCGAGGATCTTTTGGCGGTCGCGGAGGCGGTGGCGGTGGTCGGGGTGGATTTGGTGGAGGAAGGAACAGTTTTGGGGGAGGCAATCGAGGAGGTGGCGGTAATAGAGGGGGTGGTCGAGGAAGGTGGTGATCAATCAAGTGCTATGTAAATACATTCTTAAATTAAAAAAATGCTATACGATTGATTTACGTATAGATTCAACAATTTTGATAAAATAACTAAAAAATATTTCTTTTATTACTTTTATAAGTTAATAAAAATTTATAAATATAATAATTGGAAAACTACAATTGTACGAACATACATAATTTTTAACTATCATGTATGTATGACTGTTAGAGAAAATATACTTTTACATTGATGAAAACGAATTTTTTATTCAATTTTCCTTAATATGAGTTCATTCTTGCATATATTTATTTTTTCTTATTATGCAAAATTGAATTATTTATTAAATTAATTTAAAATTTTTTAATAAAGGTTTTTTTAGTACGTTTGAAATACTTTTTAAGTTGAATATTACATTTTCACTATATTTAGTTAAATTTTCAGGTATTAAATCTTTGAAATAAAATGTCAGAATAATGATTGTTTTTGATTTTTTCCTGAAAAAAAGTTTAATGAAATCTTATAAAAAAATTACAGATTTAAATATTTTACAGTGGTAGTATTTATCACTCTATTTTGATAAGTAAGTTTTACTTTTAAGTTACACTTAAAAAATCAATTTTTTTCTATTTGTACTAGTGTATTAAAAATAATTAATAACAAGAAAAAGATAATATTCCAAACTAATTTGGATATATTACATTTTAACAATTTCTGGTATTTCATTGAATTAAAAACTATGTAATATAATATTTCGAAAAACGTATTGAATTAGTTAATAAAAAATAACAGGATTACTCTAAGACTAAAAGTTACATTAAACTTCATCAAATTTAATATGTTTTCCTAGTTCCTTTTCTGCCTTTTTGAGTAGTTTATTTCTTCCTCGTTGATTAATTTTCACTCTTTTCAGCATTTTTTCACTTCTGTCTGTCTTCATTTTTTCCCAATACCATTTTTCTTCGTCATCTAAAAAGCAATTAATACATTATTAGATTAATCTTTTATGTTGTAAGATTTTTTCAATTAAATTTATTTCAATTTGAATTATTAAATTATATCATTTCTCAAGTTATTCGTAAATTAAAAGATTATTTTATAAAAATTACCTGCAATAAGTGACATTTGTCTTTGCGGAGTTATTTTTTGAATGATTTCTTTTGCAGTTTCTACTGAATCTAAGCGAATATAAGCAGTTGTAGCTCCTTCAGAAACGTCAACATATTTCACAGAACTATTTCCTCTGAATTCTTTCTGTAAAATATAAATAAAATTAATATGAAGAAGTATTTTATAAAAATATTTCTATCTAAATATTTTGAATAAAATAATTTTTTTTTACCTTGAAAGTTTGAACATCCACACAAGGTTGATCCATTTCAACTTTAACAATCAATCCAGGTGTGAAAGCAAAATCTCGAATTCCATCGACTTTCTGGATATTTTTATTTTCTTTCACATATTCTTTTTCCGCTTTTGTTACCTCCGAATAATTACGCTGATTTCTTCGCGTTTTAAACAAATGCTGCTTCAGTTGATTCATCTTTGATCGTTGAAGATCTAAATACCTATTACGCAGCTTTTTCCAATCTTTTTTTGCCATGACTTGAAAGCCCATATCCGTAACATCTAATTTATCTGACATTCTAAAATTCTTAATTCTGTTCTTTTTTTTTTTTTCCTTCACAGCCTCGGCATGATCTTCATTTATATCTGACTCCTTTTTATTCAACTCCTTTTTCTTCAGCTTTTTCTTTTCCTTCTTTTTTAGTTTTTTTGACGAAAACTTGTCACGTAGTTTTAAAACTTCTCCTTCTTGCAGTGCGCTCTTTTCAGTATCTTCAGTTTCAGCTTCATCTGAAGAGGCTGATTCAGCTGACGAATGATTTTCATCATTTTCTTCAGTCAACTTTTTTACACTTTTTTTTTCTTCTGTTTGTTCATTAAGCTTTTTTTTCGC
>JABFPM010001518.1:0-19922 GCA_022817325.1 Idris sp. 1 HC-2018
TTTAATTTTATAAAGATATTTATGTTTGGAATCTTTGATCAATTCTAAATAAAAATCTCTGTGAGTACAAACATTTTTTATGAGTAGGTTCCGAGTTGCAGTGCTTTGAAAATCACACCTTTTCTGAAATTTGAATGATAAAACAAAATCATAAATTGGGTTTAATAAAAATCGATACTGGTCTTTTAACTAATTTAAAAATATAATGATTCATGTTTTAGACTTGAATAATTGCATCAGAAATTGTGCACTTGTTATTGCAAAATGTTTTATGCAATTAGATTACTTTATTAAATTTTTAATGCTCATATAACAAATAATTGATGTTATTGTGAGTTGTTAGCTATTAAAAACTATTCCAGTTATTCAAAATAAACTATTAATAAAATATTTGAAATTTTAGCTTATTTTTGTTAATTAAATTATGTAAATTAAGATATTTATCGAAACAAGATGGTTGTGAAATTATCCAAAAAAGTATAATATGAAAAACGTTTTAATATTAAATGATTGCCAATTCAATTTTTTCAATTATTGGCCTAAGAATTAGAAAGTTTATTTCTGAATATGCTGTATATAAGATTCTTAAATTTTATAAAATTTTGAACAGTTTGAAAACAAGAATTTAATTTGTCAAAAAACACGAGAATGAAGCAAAATAAGTTTTTGACCAGAAGTTTTGAAAGCTAAAACTTGAATTTTTGTAAAAAAATATTATTTGCAATTATCTGCAAAAATGACTAAGCTAATTTAATTAGCATTTGTTGAAATGACAATACATAAAAGAATATTTTTATTTCGGTCTGAAATAATTATGAATTGTAAAAATTAGAATTGATTAACTAAATGTACAAGACATTAAATTTAGTTGATAAATTATTAAATTTCTTATTTTATTTATTAATTAGAACACAATAATTAAAATTACATTTTTAAATATAATATTGGCAATGTAATTTTTTCTGATATTCGCCAAAAATAGTTAAATCCACATGAAAATTTGTCAGCTCACAATTGGAATGTGTATATTTAAGGAAAAAAGTGAACTTTAAAATTTGTTTCACCTTCGACCTTCGGGAATTTAGCTATGTTTTTTCAAAAAAATTAGGTCATGTTTGACTCGACCGTAAATTGGAAATTTGATTCTTATATAAAAACTAATTAAATTAGAATATATAAGAAATTATTTGAAGAAAATAAATAATATATTTCTTGCAAAAAATTTGTAAATTTCATATTTTTTTCTTTCATTAAAATTGATGTGAAAATTACATTTTACATATATTAACTTCCAACATTGATACAAAACATCAATAAACCGAAACTTAATTGCATTCTTAACTCCAAATTATTTCTGACCTTAAAAGTTGCTTTTGTTCTTCTGAATACACGTTAAGTTATTATGTGAAGAAAATATGGTAGCATCTCAAAAAAACACTGCTCACAATATATTACTGAAGAATTTTCAGAACAATGAAATTCTTCTACACTTTTTTATTTCAATGTATAGCCTATTCCCTTTTTTTTCAATGCTACTGTTCAACTAACCAACTGTAATAAAATATCTTATCCATAATGCCACGTTTTTTCCCCCAATAATACATCATCATTTTATTTTCCAGAACTTGTCAAAGTTTAAAACCAAACTTTTCATAGATAAAACACAGTAGAATGTCAAGCTATTTTATTGCCAAATTTTAAATAAAAAGACCGTATATCATCTCGTAACTCCTTTAGTACTCCATAACAATACCGATTTCACACTCCAGCATGCTGAAGCAGAAAAAAACTATTATATATTTATAGAAATACTGTCGTTACAATAAATATAAAAAAAACATAAAATCAAAAGCTCGTTATATGCCTTCTCCATTTATTGTTACCACAAGTTAATCTTTTCCGCAAATCAAAAAAATTTATGCACATATAAATTGCGTCTCATTTCCGGAGGAAAATCATTCGAGAATCAATATATAGAAATTCCATTCAATCTGCTTTCTCAGAATTCATATCTTGATTCGTCAGCTTTAATTGAAAATATTAAATAGTTTCTATTTAATTTGAAAAATTAAAAAATTTTGCAATTAAAAAATATAATAATGATTATATAATTTTTGTTCACAGAACTCTCGAGGTGGTCCGATGATGACTTTTTGTGACCATTCAAAATTGTTTCAAATAAAAGTATCGTTTGAATGAATGGGAAAAATTGAAAAACTATCCTGTTTTGCGGTTGAAACCGTAACAAAATGCTCAATTCATAAAACCTAAAATTAAGATCTTTTCGTCTTGGGAATGACTCTTTTTTTTCTAGATTATAAGCGTGATTTTGAAGAAGATTCTTTAATTATAATTCTATTGCTTCTATTAAACTCTTTTATAAATTAACAACAAAATAAGGAAACTAAATTTTTTTCCCTAAAGTGAAAATGAAAATTTTTCTTCAAAAATGTGAAACATTTTAAAAATTAATGAAGTCATAAATAAAATTTAACTAGACTCAAGTTGTAGAAAAAAATTTCTTTTTTTTCGTGTTCGAATAGAGAGGACAAAGAAGTAGCAACGCGTTGTTACAAGACAAAACACAGTTCCTGGGACAGCGGTGGCGCGCGTTCCCACAGTCAGCGCGGATTCCGCGGAGGCCCCGGCAAGGGCCCTTCTAACATGCCAAAACACCGATAATTCGACGGTGTGGTCCCAAATGTCCGACGATATTCGTTCCCACGTTACGGGCACCGCGAAGACACCAACGAGGGGATCACCGCTAAAGGATTCCAGCCATTCCGTCTGGAGGACCTGCTCTTCAATCGCAAAAACGATAAATTAGTTGATTTACGCGCGGTCTTTTTATCAACAAATACATCCCGAGCGATGTAACGAGAGAAATGGCACTTTTCTGACCAGGACCCCCCTTTTTCGCTACACTTTTTCTAGAAGTCACGATCGTGAGAGAGTCAAAAGTATTCGTGAAAAGAAAAAAAAGTCAAGATTTGTCAACAAAAAATCAGAAAAAAACCAAATTTTCAATCGAGAAAAAATTAAGATTAAGAAAAAAAATCAATTTTTGATTAGTAAAAAATGATTTTGATTGAGAAACTTGAAATTAGCAAAAATTTTGAGTTTTGACTAGTAAAAAGTAAATTTTGATCGGTAAACAAAAATTTCTTAGAAAAAAAATCAAGATCAACCAAGCAAATTAAAATTTGACTGGTAAAAAATAAATTTTGCTCGTTTAATGTTTACGATCAAGACAAAAAATGGATTTTCAATTGACAAAAAATTGTTCTAAACAACGAAATTGATTTTGATCGGCAAAAAATTGTGATCAGCAAAAAATGGCGAAAAAAATTGGATGAAGCCATTAATTACTTGGGTCGTTAACCGATCTGTACGTTGTACGTCACGCTTCCACCTTGCCACGCATATTAATTGACGTTATTTATACGCGAACTCTGTCCTGAATATCTTTGTAATATATGTGGTTCACTCAATTCCGAAATCCAACGATATCTTGTACTCCTGGCATGAGACATGCGAAATTTATAGGCACTTTCCAGCCGATCGACAGCGTATCCCTTTGGGTTAATTTTCGTAATTTTGGTAACAGACAGAATTCCGCACATTCCCCGACTCTTCACATTTTTACCTTGTTTCCTTTTTTATTTCTACTCTAAAATAGTCACGGGATTAGTCATGAAGTCCTTTTCCAAAAGTTTTCACTTTCACTTTGAAAAGATATTCCGAAAAATTTCTAATTTGAAAACAAAAGTAATAAAAACTTTGATACTTGAAGTTGAAAAAGAGATTCAGAAATTTTTAAATTAAAGAAAGTAATCTGAAAAGTAGCAACATAGCTTTAAATCTGTTAATATAATAGAAACTTCTTTTTTTATAAATCTGACAAAATCTTTTATACACTTTCAGCTTAGCTGTCATGCAAACTAGATCAACTATTCTAATCAGATTACAAGGTGTAAATTCAGAAGTAAATCAAGTTTAATTCCTAAATCTGATTAAATCCGACATTTTTTTAATGCTTTATCATTCAATAGAATTATTCTTCATTTAAATTTGAAATGTAATTTTGTGTAACATAAGAGATTCCTCTTTTTTTTCTTGTTAATAATTTAATTTTTGTTTAATTTAAGAAATTCAACTCATGTCTTTCTTTGTGCGTGTTTATCAGTAAGTTATCCTGAAAAAAACAGGTCGTGAAAAGTTGGCAAAAAAGTAGTGTCATAATTTTTGAACAAAATTTTGCGTCCCGGGCAAAAAGGTCGCATCTGATCAAGGCGACGAAAACATTTCAAGATTATGAGGCCCGGTGGGACGATAAAATCTCAACAAGAAGACGGCTCGCGACACGAGGCACACTGTGCCCGATCACACGCGCGTGGCATCTCTGATGGGCCTTGTTTCGATCGTGCTGCTGCTCGCGGCCGATTTTAGTATTCGCACGGCATATAGGCCGTCCAACCCGGCCAGATGTCGACAAGTAGAGGTTGGAAGTCACTTGTAAGGACAGCGTGTAAAGACCCCCCTCTTCCACCCTCTTTTTTATAGTCATACTTTCGTCTCTGTCACGTGAAGTCATTTATTATGCCACCGCGGCATTAATATTATTCATACTCCGATTTTTATGTGCCCTGCAACACGTTCTCAGTTCCGATATTTATGCCCCCCATAATCAGGGACATATATCTCAATAAAACCCTGAAAAAGATTTTACTGTAATTACGACCTTTTTTAAATTAAAATTTAAAAGAATTTCATGTCTATATTACTGTGGGTTATAAGAAGAACGACTTAAGTCCATTTTTTGGCATTTCAAGATATGGCAGGTTAAATGTGTATTGAGACACTTTTTAAAGTTGATTTATTTAAATATTCACTGTAAAATGAAATTGTTTCTTGTTATTTTAAATAAAATACTTAGCCATTATCTGTTTAATATTGATTATTAAATGATTAATTTATTTATTCAATGAAAAAAATTATAGAATTAGAACTTAAGTGATGTTGCAAATTTCAATTTTTTTCATGAAAAAACATTATATAAATGAAAAATAATTTTGCTAAATAAAGGAGAAATCGAAAGACATTTTAATATGCTTTTCAAGTTTCTCAGCTTTCACCATATATTTAGCTAAGAAAATAATAAGACAAAATGTCAAAAAACTTAAAATAATTAAAACAAATTGAAAAATGTATATAGATGTGTAAAATACTAACTATTATTTGAGGATTAAAATAATTAATTTCTATGCAGTGTTACGTAACACTTGTACGGTCCCAAATAAAAATATTCAAGTAAAGTTTAAAAGTCAGGTGTCACATTTGAAAGTTAACATTTCGTACAAATGATCAAAACACCAAATTAACTATTGTGAACTTTACAATTTGTAAAAATAAAAAACAAATAAGTTTTAATTTTCAAGATACATTTTTAAAATAATTAATGTAATTAAAATTCATAAGTTGATTATGATGTACAATATTTAAGTTAGGTTCATATATGGTAATTGTGATGGTGAATATTAAAAAATACAAAATACAAAAAAAACCAAATGAGCACATATATAAAAGGTGTCTTTTCTCATTATTCGAAATTTTATTCAGTTATTGTTAAAAAACAGACGGTTTTGAAGTTGAAATTACTAAAGTAATTATTTTAAATTACTTAACTGATGAAAACATTAAAAAAATGTTGAAATGCAAAACCTTAAATTGAAAATTTTTCATGTATACATTTAAAATCTACCCATTTTAATTATTTGTAACTTTAACAAACCCCTTTTCTTTTGTCACCATATTTTGAGTCACTTCGTAAAAAACAATTAAGAGGGTTTGTAAAAAAAATTTCTGTTTTGAAACACACGTTGTATAAATTGAATAGAAACAGGTCTCAAGGTGAAGGTTAATATTACGTGTAAGAGGTTAGGTGAGCCATGATACACACTAAAACAAATTCTTACTACAGGAGGCTCTGGACGTCCCGCGAGACAAGAATCTCGGGCAGCCGGTCACTTCTCACGGCGGCCCCTTTGATCCCCCGAGCCCAATACCCGGGTGTCTACCCTCCTCGTTTTTCTCGCAGGGCAACCCTTACTTCGCCTACCGGATTCATTCAGTTTTACTATTATTACGCATACCGTCACGCGCGCTCGTTCAAAATTCGACGAAAAAAAGATTTTTTTTTTATTCCACTTAATGGACTCTTGAGGTCCTGCGACATCTTAAGATAACGAATAAAAATCTCATTACTGTTTTCTAATTGCAAGTTAAATTTTTGAATTGTAAATAATTTGTTAATTTTACTTTATTACCATTTTTTTAAACTTTATAAATACTGATCCATTTTATATGTAAATGTTGAAATCCGTGAGAAAAGTTGGCGATTCTATCGAACGTAGGTAAATTATATTAAGTGAAAAAAAGGTATTCATTTAGCTTGGTAATTCAGTTTTCGTATATATATATATGTGTATAGTATAGAAAGAACGGAGTACCAATCGAGACCTAATTAGCGTACCACTTTGCATCGTTCCGACGAGTTTGGGATGTACTTTGAATACTAATCGTTAGCCGATCGGGGAAAAGGCGAAGGAGAGGATAAGGATGTAGGTGGTCCGTTCGTCGATATGGGCTTAGGAGCAAAAGGGTGTTGGAACCATTAGCGAGCCTGTCTGTCTCAACTGTTGAGCATCCTTTATCAGTAATGCTGAGGATTCCGCAGAAATTCCAGCGTATTATCACAAACTATTATCATTTGTTAAGCGAATTACCTGCGAATTTCGTCCCATACGAGTTATACGCAAATTTATTTACTTGGGAATGTGTTATTTATTGCCCTCATTCTCTGAGAAAAAAAACCTTTTTCAAAAACTTTAAAAGAACAAAAACCTCAAACTTTAAATATAAAAAACCTGTTAAATAAAAATGTACTCAATAATTTAAAAAAATAAGTAATTCCTTTTCAAAATATAAACTTTTCACGAAAAAAAATTTGTTAAACAAAAATTAAGGTTTATAAAAAAAAAATTATGGGTTTTTCAAAAAAAAAGAAGAAAAAGTGAGGACCCTCCTACTACGTTATAGTAATATTTATGAAGTCGTCTGTTTTAGCTGGTTGACTATATTTTGTCGCAGGCGCCCTCGCGTGTAATGGGAAAATATTGAAATGCTCGTATACGACATCACCACATGGGGCACAAAGATCGTGCATACATGTATCACCGTTTGGAATTTATCGTCGATAAAACTAGATCTGGAATCACGAAGAGAGTTTGCAGCTTCTAGAAATATATTTTGCGCATTATATGATGCTTATCAAATTCTTTTGCTTATAATTAAAACGCAAAAATAATTTTTTAGATTAGATAAGAGAGAGGAATATGAAAAAAGAATAAAAGATACCAATCTTATTCAATTAGTTGGTTTTATTTTGTATATTTATACAATTTTATAATTCGTGTTCGTGCGTATATATTTATAATATATATATATATATATTATATATATATATATGTATATAAATAATGGACCGATAATTAATGTTTATGTACAAGGTAAAAAAAGAAAAATATAAAATTGTCGACTTTTACATAAAATTGAATGAAAAAACGGATTACTTTTTTGTGTGTAGTTTTTTGTTTTCTTTCTTAGAAAAATATATTTACAGCTCCATTCAATCTTATTTCAAAAATATCTGAATATTTACAAGACACTTATTTTAAATTATTATTTCGTCACGTACACAAGTATCAAAAAGTTTTAACTATATTTACAGAATGTGTCACTAGAAAAAAAAGTTTGTTTCTTTCACTGCTTTCAGTCTTTCGCTTAAACTGTATATTTATAATAAATAATAATTGATTTAAATAATACTGGGTACAAGGGGACACGAGTGGTACCGCACTCGTCCGTTGATGTCTTGCCAATAAAAAAAGATAAAAAAAAAAGAAAAAATAATTGGACCGAAATCACAGATTGTCCATTTCAATCATACACAAAAATGAACTATTTTAGTTAAAATTTGTCGGTGCCGAAGAATGCCAATGGGGAAGTCTAATAAATTATGATGTACGAAGGGAAATGGACAGTTGCTTAATAATTAACATTTTTTACAGAATACGACGTAATAAATTAGTTATTAATAATTAACATTAAATAATTAGGACAATCGCTTAGTAGACGAAAATCAATTAACTCCATAAGTTTATAAATATTTTGAAAAATTTAGTAGAAAAATATAATATTTTTGATATACAAGAGATATTTAGTGCATTGAACATGTTCAAATATGTTTAAATCAAGTTAAAGTTGTTTGTACTACTTCAAACAAATTTAAGTTGAACTGAAACTACTTCAAACAAGTTTAATTTACAGTGAAACCTCTTCACAAACGTTACGTATAGAGTAAAACCAGTAAAATAATTTCGATTTAGAGTAAAACATGTTTGATTAAAAATTAAACCTGTTTGAACTACTTTAAATTTGTTTAACTCATAGTAAAACACGTTCAAACCAATTCAACAAGTTCGAACTTCTCAAAAATTGTTTAAACTACTTAATACTCGTATAAACTTTGTAAAACTTGTTTGAACTACTTAAAGCTTATTCGAACTTCTTAAAACTTGTTTGAACTGTCTAAAATTTGTTTGATTCAGACTAAATTGTATTTTGAACAAGTTCAAGGCCCAATTTGTAAAACCGTCAAAAATATTTCTTCTCGTTAATTCAGAATCGTCTAGTAAGTACTACAAATTATACGCTCAATGATTGTACAATTTCAAAATAAATATCACATTATAATAAACGAACGATTATGACGAGTACCTCGACACCAGGCTTTTCCGCTATAAACAAACTTTAAAGGCACGTGTGTATTGTTTTTTTTGTCCTGCACAACTGACACTTGACTTCACAACACCAGTGGAAGGTACACGCGCACCTCTCGTGGACAATCACTTCCTGTGTTTTGTAGCCCCGACCACAGCACATCAGGTCGCAGCCGTCGACACCGATACTGGTGTCATTGCACTGGCGACCATGCGTACCCAGGATTCCCAGTTTGGGATTTTTCTCGCAGAATGGTGGCGAGAGTTCCAAGTAAACCAGGTCCTTGGGTCCGGGTGGCTTGTGTTCCGGGTTGAAGGGTTTCAGCTGGAAGTTGTAACGGTGTCTTCTGCTGAGACCCTCTCGATGGCCGTGAACGGAGTTACCGGAACTCGCCAGCAGGGCGTTGTTTCCGCCGCGAATCCGATCTGAGTTACTGACCATCACCCGGGATGCTCCGTCGAACCTGTCTTTGAGACTGTCGCCGACTATGCGGAAGTTTGGCAGCTTCATCCAACAGGTCTTTATCGTGCAGGAGCCAGACATCCCGTGACACTTACATTCTTTGCGCATTTCGGAAGAAACGTGCTGCAACAGATAAGAAAGGATGTGATGAGTTAAATAGCTTGAGAAATTTAGCTTGGGATATGTACCCTGGGAGATTTCTTTATAAAACTGTTAAAATTAATTGTAGAGATAGAAGATATGCCTTATAGATAATTTCAATAGTTACCTCTAGAATAGACATTTTAAGAAGGTACTTATGATATTAAGGTTTCTGGTGAATATTCTTAGAAGATAACTCTAGAAGATACCCCTAGACTAAATTTATATCGAACGTATCCCCAAAAAAGTTAACCTTAATAGAATTTCATTGAAAATACTCTTAGAATAGATACATTTAGAAGGTATTCCTAAAAAAGATATCTTTAATAAATAGTTATAGATGATACCCCTAAAAGATATCCCTAGAATAGATATTCTTAGAAGGCACCCTTAGAATAGATATCTGTAAAAGGTACCAATTTCACAAATATTTTTAGAAGCGTTCATTTTAAGTATCTATCTCAGGAGTAATTTTTAGAAAACTCTTTTAAAGTACATTCTAGAAGTACGTATTTCAAAGATACTTTCTAAAAGCAACTATCTTGAAAATACCTTTTAATAAAATCTCTTTTAAAAGTATCTTCTACGGTTTTTTATTAAAAGTATCTAGAGTTATCGTTTTACGGTAATCTTTTTAAAATAATCTCCCAGAGATAACTCTTATAAGAAAATATTTTTGGGAAATCTTAAAGGATACTTTCTAGAGTTACCTATTTTAGGGGTATCTTCTATAGATAACTTTTAAAACTACATTTAATTTTAAAAAACCTATAATCTTATCTGCCAGGAGTATCTTTTAAAGTTCTATTCCCGGTATCTTAAAAAATTACCTACTTTAAAAGTACCCTCCAAAAGTATATATTTTGGATCAAAAGACATCCCTAGAATAGATATATTGCTAGATAATATCTTCAGAGCAAATATCTCTACTAGAAAAAAATTCTATTCAACTTACAGCTCTTCCAGCTTCGTTGTTGTGCAAATTCATCTTCTCCCTTAAATTTCTCCCTCTCTCTCCAGTGTCAACGAACTCGCGGGAAAATTTGAATCCATAACCAATATTATCAGAGCAGCCTCCCCATTCCCAGTCTTTAACTATAGACGGCGGTCTTGACTGGTGGGTGTAGTCGCAGGAACAGGACTGTATGCTGCCCTCACTGCAGGCCCTGGCTATGCTGTGCGTCACAGCGGCACTTGTAATTGCGTAAATAAAAGCCGTTTCCCTGCAGCCTGTAACAGCAAAAAAGAGCATCCAAAAAAATTAACAAAAGACTTTATAACACATGTGAAAGGTTTTAGTATGCCAAGTAGAAAATGTTTTGTCACACTCACGAGATCTGGTCTATAAGATTAGAGACAAAAAAAATCATCTGACCTTTTCGCTACGTGAGGCCAAGTTCATTGAGAAATTCTCAGGGAATGAGTAATTTTTTTTTATTAAAATTTGACCAAAAGTAACGTTTTTTAAAGAAACGTTTCTTGCGGAAAACTTAATGAATCCATCGCCATAATCTCGCTCTGTCATCGTGGCCAGCAAAAAAAACAGAAGGAGCATCTTGCGAAAAACCGTAAACATAAAAACCTGTGAAGTTTGCTCGTAAAGTTAAAAGCGGCCTCGTTGACAATACTTTCACGGTGGTCTGGGTCGCGTGGGAGGTGACGTCAGAGCCACGAACGTCTCAATTCCCGACAGAGGACTACCTGAACCGGGACCAGCAGGTGGGAAGGGGCAAGGCACCGGTGACCTTAACCTGCACCTCGCTGACCCGCAAGCTTATCTGCATAAGGCGCAGGTGCCTCGGCGGTGAGATGAAGAGACGCCCCAAAAAATCGTAAACCGACACCGAGAACCAGTTTTTTGTAAGCGGGACGAAAGATAACCTTTTTCTCACTGTTTCGTCAATTAAAAGAAGAAAAAGAAGATGCTGAAGATAAAATAAAAAGTTATAACATTAATAGGAAATGTTAATAAAATTTGGAAGAACAAAATTTGTGATACAGAAAAGAAGATCTAAGTAACATAAAGGTGTCATGTATATGAAATAAGACATGACAATAACATTTTCGGAGATGATCTGGCGTGTCTAATTTCCCAATAAAAAAATTTTGTTCCTCTTTTTCACACGAGATCAGCTGAAGAAAAAAGTTGTTCTCTTCTGAATGAAAAAAAAATCTTTGAGATGGTTAACGGAAGCCAGAAGAAATGAAGATTTATATTTTACGTCCTTAAATTTCGTTGGTTCCAGATATTATTTGTCATTATCGCGGACTAGCGTGACGAAGTGACGGTCATGATGGGGACGAGGAAAAAAATTATCCATAAAAGCGAATGAAACATATTGTACTATTTACATATAGGTCAAAATTTGTAGCTCAATTTATTGTCTCGGTTTTTCGAGAATTTCAAACATTTTTGTCGTACCATTCAGAGGCTCTTCGCGGTATTTATGATTTTCAGAAATCATTTGAATAGAGAATTAATTAAATCAAAGTCGTAAAAATTATATCTCCAAATAAAGACGATTTTATTTTGAAATTTGTTATCCAAAAATTAACATCATTTGTCTACAGAATAAGTGAAAGATTATAACTTTGTGTAAAAAAGTTTTCATTATAAAATACAATAGCTATTAGAAACTGACACTTTAATAGCTAGTTTTACAACACCGATCAAAGGTATCAAATATAAACATTTCTTACTAAGTTTTATGATTAACAAACATGCCAAGATACTGGAATCGTTATCTTCCAGGAAAGTTGAAAAAAGTTACAGAAAAACGTTTAATAATTTTCATAATTAATATAAAAACAGTTTTAAATAAAATAAGTTCATCAAAATTAATTGAAAATGTTTTAAATTTTTTTTTTGTTTATTGACTTTAAATGATAATAAATTTTCTATTAGACAAATAGCAATAAAACTTGTTGATTGAGATAAGATTATTATCGAACAAGTGTAAATTTAAGAATTTTTCACAAAAAAGCACGGTAATTCTTTTGTGTAAAAGTGATTTCATTCATAATACAATTTCTGAATGTAAATCCCCCAGCAAACATTCATATTCCGGGTTATATCTTTGTTTGCACGATGTCCAAATGTCAGTGTTAATGCGTAAGCATAATAGTGGCAGGATTGGGACGAGCTGTTTCTGTAGTCCACGCAGGTAGCCACGAACTTGTTGCTCACCCTAAGCAATATCGCGACACAAGTTTACGAGAGGCATTTGCGTCAGGCTGAAATTTTGCCGAGATAAAATCGTTAAAAATTATTGCCACCGCCGTGGCTGAATAAGCGTATTTTTTCGAAAAGGTGTGCGCGACTTTTTTGCGGCTAAAATTAGTTGAGTGATAAAATGCAAGAGCCAGTCAAACATAATCAAGATAACACGGAATTCCGTGTATTATTTATCGGGAATCCTGTCATTTTATGACCCGATACATTTTACGGTCAGGGTCAAAACGGTAATTTTTTTTCTTCTTACATCACTGGTAGGCAAATTGTTTTCAAAAAAGGGCACCATGTTGGGACATAAAAATCACGTCCATTTTCGCAAGAAACCTCGAACACATGTAGACCATCATAGGTCACGATTTATGGCAATGCAACACTGGCAGGAAAAAAGTCGATCCTGACCATATAAGAGAAGTTACCCGTACAAGTATTCGCAATTTATCCTATAAATGGTCGATTATTTTTGCAATGCAGGTGACTGTGACTTTAATAAAGATGTGATTAAGAAAGCTGGTGAAAAGCTTGAATTTTGGTCAGAGAAAATTGAAAAATTTACTTTATAATGCTAATTTTATCGAAAAATTATCTAGACACCCTTAGTCTACTTACAATCCACCTAAATCCACGTTAGAAAGTAAATTGCAGCAAAAATATTAAATCTACGTAAATTCTACGTGAAATCCCCTTTAAATTTAATTAAACCAAGCACAATCCCTAAAAATAATAGTGTTTCAAAATCTTAATTATGGGATAAAAATTTTATGGTTTCCCTGTGATATAAAGTTTGCTTGAAATATATAACGTCAACCGCAGCAAAGTTCGTTGTTTAACGAGTAATTAGGCCGAAGCATCAGCCTGAAAAGGGCTAGGTGTTTGTCTGGCAAGGCGGTAAACGGTGCGGTAGGTGGCGGCAAAATGATTACAGGCCGAGTGTACTCACTACCGCCATAATATCAGGTACAAACGTTGCCAAAAGTATCAGCTTTAAATTGTATAATCCCGGAGTGCAATCTGCGATAATTAAAATACCGAAGGAATTTATATTTACACCTTATATAATGTTGGGGAACAAAAAGTGGATATAATTTTTCAATTTATAAACCGCGCGCATAGATAAAGTCACTTAATTATAATTGAAATGTCAAATTCTGGCTCGATTTTCTTTATGCCTTGTTATTATGTGCAGCAATTTGGGTCAGAGTGTGGGGTTACCAAGGGTATATCAAATGACGCGGTGAAAGACCCCTTATACAGGTTTTTACCGAATATCTAATCCGGAAACAAGCGTTTAACAAGATCGCCGAAGCACAATGATGCCATTCTATCCGATCGCACGATCTCTCTATATATAATACAAAATAGGCACCCATTACCGATCGGCGATACCGATCTGCCCCTTGCTCACGAAACGGCGATGTGATCTGTACTTGAAAAAGGTTTTCAAAGCGCCAAGTGACACCATGACACGGGCCAAAAAGAGATCGCCCAACACACGATGGGCTTCATTCATTTACATCTGAATGGAGGCATCGGTAACATTGAAAACTTGTAGTTAATGATTGTTTGCTAATTATTATAGCGTGACCATCCTTGAACAAACGATCATTAGTTTCACGTCTAACGGTATGACTATTTCCGACCGGAAATGAACTCTGGTTCCAGTGTTAGAAATCTATTAAATAACACATCGACAGTACTAAGGGTCAATTTGTTTTCCTAGAGGGGGCCCATTTTTCCTGTTAGAAGTCCAATTTTTTTCCCCTGATATGGATCCCTAATTTGTTTAGAGATGACCAGCAACGTTTTTCAATAACCATAAGAAAGATTAATTATAATTTTTAGTTAACTCCTGGAACCATAAGATTTTCAAAAAGAAGCTCTAATTATTATTTTTAGGTCCAATTTTTTTGATTCCTATTTGGGCGCCAATTAATATTTTGGTGGTTTCTTTTTCTTCTAAGTGACCATATGGGTATATAGGATAATGGGGGCCGAAAAAAGCTCAGCTTACAATCGCGAGAACGAGATCTAAAAAGAGCCGCAGGGGAGCCTGGTAAGAGAAGGTCCATTATCAGGTTGCAAAACATACATCTGGCCGGACCCAGGCGCGTGCCTGTGCCCCCTCGACGCCTCTTTCATCTCGATCGCGCGCGTTCTTATTCTAATTCCGTACTTTCATCCTCCGGCCATTCGCTTTAAGCACCGAATTTAATCGGAAGAAGGAGGGGGAGGGGGTCAAACGACAGATTTGTCATACGCGATTTTAACGGTCCAGCAGTCACCTTCACTGGCCATTGCCTGTCAACCCTACCCTGACACTCCCCTCCCAGTTCCCCTTTTCTCCGTCTCTGACCGTGCGTATAAATCTTTATCGACGATAGCAGTGTATATGTCCGTCGAACAATGGGACGTTTTTGTCTCATGCGAAACGAGTTCACCGTCTTATCGATTCGAAAGAGAGAAAGAGAAACAAGAATAGTAGGAGTGAGAGCAAAACGGGTAACCCAATGAATGTGCAAAAAGCTGGGGCCCCTCTCTGCGATAACGGCCCCCGTCGTCGAGTGATCCATTATCGAAACTCCCGAGGGCACGCAGAACTTACATACGAAATTGATTATATACCCATAGACGAATTATCACGGCAAAACTCGAGCGAGGATTTTGAATAGGTTGATACATAAAAGCGACCTAGTGTACTGTAAAAGTTATTAAGTTGACATAAAGAAAATATTAGATGAATTAGATAAAATAGATAATTATAAAGGTATTAATGATAAAGAAGACGCAAAAGATGAAAATGAATAGATAATAATGCAAAGATGTAGATAAGTTCTAGATGATGTATAAGATATTATAAAAGTAGATAAAATTAGAGGCAATCATAAAGATACTGACGATGATCATTCAAAGATATTATGGTAGATGATGACAAAATTAAAGATAATCCTAATGATATAAATGATGAAAAAGGTATAGATAACCATAAAGTTTAGATGATAAATACAACTTAGAAGATAAATAGTTAAAGACGATGAATACGGTTCGGATAAAACTTTAGATGAGGATGTAGGAGCTTTTAATTGAAAACGTAAAAAATACTGGACGAAAATTAAACTTACCTCTGTCTACAATTTTTCCAAAGAGATTTTTCCCTCGCAAAAAATTTTTTGTAGAACAATTCCAACGTCGATTACGAAATTGATGCTGGCACTCGACAATAGCTTGGTTGGCACCACGTGCTACTGCCATCAGAACCCCAGGATTTTCTCTGGCTAATCGTCTTTGTTTTCTCCTCAAAGTCCCATACACCGTAGAGTCCATATGCAAGGATCCTGGTGACATGGGCATCAGGTTGTTAGGCTCGCTGGCTTTTGCTATTCCCCTGAAACAAATCAACGAAAATAAAGACTTAATAAAATCGTACTGACAAAGAAGTTTATTTATTTTTTAAATTCTTTTCTTTGAGACCCCTGCTGGGAATCATTAGCCATATAACATAGCATAATCAGAGCAGTTATAAATTGCGGCTAATTTATGTTGTAATAAATTGAATAATGTGAATCATTGACGCGTGACGATCGAAGGATCGTGTTTGGCACGAATAGCAAAACTGGTCCAACAGTTTCGGAAGCTCAGCTCTAACCTTTATAAATCAGCCTCGCCACAAATTCACTCTTCGAAGAATCCGAGAAAGAGATTCTCGACTCACTTTTGTTGTCTGTCTCCCTCACTTAGTTTCGTGTGTTTATCTTTCTCTTCTCTCGTCACATTGCGATTCAGTCGTGCAGAAAAAAGTTTAAATGCACCCATGTCTCTTCATGGGAAAAAAATGAACGCTTCTGCAGTGTGTGTGTTTATATACTTTATTTCTGTTTATATTTACGTTTATGTTATCAAGGGCAAGTATACTTATTTGTTCATGTCAACAAAGTATTACTGTCAATATTTACATCGCAATTTATATCATTACTTTTTTTTTTTTTTTCGTACACAAATTGAATTAAAGGACATTTCAAAATCAACACATTAATTGCATATTTATAAAATTATCAAGGGTAAGTATATATTATTTTTATACCAATATTATCGTCAGTATTTACACTGTATTGCATACTATTATATTTGTACTTTTCCTTATAAAAGACATTTTGAAATCAAAACAGTTTTTGTATATTGTTTTTCTTTCTATGTGAATTTAAGTTATCAAGTATTTTCTATTTATTTATGTTCTTTGTTTATATACTGTTAATACTATTAGTACTTTGTATTTAGGGTCAATATTATTTATGTTTTCATACACTATGCAATTGAAATAAAATAAATTGATAAAAACAAATGTATATAATTTTATATTTAAGGTCAATTATACGAAGTAATTTTAAAAATGAACAACAAAATGACGACAATTAAATTCAATTGGAAACATTCATCGCTCTTTTTTTTCTTTACACATACATATTTATCAAAGCCAGTTACAATCCGGCAATTAATTTGTTTGAAAAATGTTAATTGTCTATTAATTTGCCTAATACAATTGGCTTTATGATGCGAACCTCGACAAAGCTGACCTTCCCGCGCTATGACTCTGCTATTTGTAAATGACAATGCAGATCATTCTTGCAATTTACCACACAACACACACAGCTTTGTAAATGTACGCACTGCGGTATTTCTGTAAAAGTTACGAAATTATTTTAATTGCTTGATTGATAGTCCCGTCGACGGCATTAATTTGTATCGGCAACCTAATTTTCGTCATTTTTTTGCTTTTATCTTGCGAACAAATTTGTAAAATACCGTAATTTTAAAAGGATACCGTAATTTTAAAGAAAAGAAAAAAAGTGTGACAAAGAGTCGTAAAAAAGGCGCGTCGTTTGAAAGTACCGCTTTGAGTCATTCTTAAGCAAACATCCTAAAGGAAAAGTTGATGAAAAAATATTGAATTTCGGCGAGCGACGGAATATATAAAGATACGAAATTTATATTTAATATAATGTACACGCGTCTGCCATGAGTACTTTTCCCTCGAGAATAAATTGAAATTAATTTTACGGTACTTATTATTTTATTATCCCAATTTTTATTCTTTATAAAACTAGTCATAAAATTTGTAAAAAAAACTTTATTTCATTTATAAAGCCGTGTGAAAATTTATATATATAATCATCTTTTCCGAACATTTTCTTAATGTGCAAAAATTGATTGCACGAGTAAATAAATGTCAAATTTAATTTCAATCAAGTTTTAATGTTTGCTACATGACGATCATAAAATTGAAATGTAATTGAAAAATCTTATTTCTTTAGCGAGAGAAAGTTCAAGTTTTATTGAAAAATTAATAAAAACAATGAAATATTGATAAGAAAATTGAATAAAGAAAATAAAGGTCTATAAGAAAAATTATATAGCGGTCACTAAACGATTATTCAACTGCACCAAGTTAAAGCATTAGAAATATATTTCACGAACCCAATCTGTCAGTTCATAAGTTATAACACCTGGTCACTAATTAACACATTTGTCTAAGTTTCAAACAAGGTGCTAATTAACTAATTTTCACCTGTAGAAATATTTATGCTTTGAAAGGTTGATAATTAGGCAGACAATTTTTCAATTACAATCTGGTTTTGAATAAACTGTCAAACGTGAAAGTTTATTTTGGGTAAAACACAACTTGTTGAGAGTCCTTCCGTTTGTAACGATGCCAACAATGATGCAGGTAATAAATACACTGACAACTGCATTTTTTGGGAAAAATGTTTCTTAAACTCACTCTGAGTAACGAAAATCATTTTGGTCGTAAAAAGTTATTAACTGAATTCGAGTATTCCCTTAAATTAGAAAGGTTTTATCATAGTCTTAAAGAGAGTTTTGTATAGCCTTATATAATGTAATTCTTTGGAAGTATTATGAAATGCGACAGGTCGATGTAAGAATTTATAGTTGGGTCAACGAAAACTTTTTTTTTTGTTCTTCTCATTAAAAACGAAAAATGTTTGTCTCAAGTGTCGTTCTCATTCATCAGAAAAAGTTACAACGTTTCACAAATGGTTATGTTTTTGAAATTATAATTGTTCACAACTGTCAGTAAATTTCTAGCAATATATCAAATGAATTAAAAACAAATATTTTAGAGTAATCGACAATTTTGTAAAATTAATCGGTTTAACAAAATGTTTTGCTCACAGAATTCAAACAAAGAAAAGATTTTGATCCAACAAAAAATACTGCTGATATTAAAATTTTTAATGTGTATTTTAAGGAAAATAAATTTTATAAAGAAAGATATTTCTTTTAGTTAGAATAAGTTCTAGAAACATTCAAAACTCATAACTGTCATAACTCTGTACATACTTAATAAAACATAATTAATCAAAAAAGAAAGGACATTTTTTGAAATTCATTATAAAGTTAATTGTAATTATAAAACTTTATTTACAAAATTGAGAAAACTAAAAAAAAACACTTCAGAGAAATATTTTCAAAAATATATACAAGAATTTAAATTAAGTGTTCTACATAAGGGAGAACATATTTAAACTTGGCAGAAATCTTGTCTAAACTATAGCTATGTGTCACAATTACAACAACCAAAAAATTGAAATAAAATTAAACTTCAAAAAGTGATTCTTACAATAAAACTCCTATTGAAAAAGTTTTTTTAAAGGTATCAAAAATTTTCTGAAAAAAAGTATTCCATTTTTTATAAAACTTGCTAAATAAAAAAAAAACTTTTCAAAATTTCAAAAAATAAAACTCAAACCCCTTAATTGTTCCTCAAAAAATATTTTTCAAAAAGGGGTACCAAGAATCAAATTAAAATTCTAAAATAAATTACTTTTCATTCTGAACTGACATTCAACAAATTTCAAAAGGGTACCAAAATGCAAAATATAATTCATCCTTACCACCACATGGATCCTCGCCCTCGGTTTTTCCTGCTGATTTCCGCAGGCAGTGTGGGTACCACAACCGCAAGGGTACCAAGTAACACCCAAAATCTCATGATGAAAAATGTATCGATTTCAAAGATGAATTAGAAAAAAAATCCTTTTTTCGCACACAAATCACTCACTGGTGTCCCAAGCACGTATGGTGTCGGCGCCACACATGACCACGTTCACCGAAGGGCCCAACTCAGCCGGGGGGTCAGAGGTCAAGGGAGCGAACGCGCGGCATCCAACGTCTTAAGGAGATCGTTAAGGGACAGATCTGCGCGTTCGGAAATCCAAAGTCTCACTGTAAC
>JABFPM010001519.1:0-19919 GCA_022817325.1 Idris sp. 1 HC-2018
GTTTTTTTTTTTTTTTTTAATATATTTTTAACATTTTTGTTTGTATAGTGATTTTTAAATGTCGAAGTTAAAATTATTTTACTGTGTTATGTTTTTATAGAAAAGTTCTTTTATGTGATATTTTTAGAAATCCTTTTGTCATTATAGAAAAAATAAATATTTTCGAACTCTTTTGTTATAATCAATCATATTCTAATCTCAATTTTTTTCTTTACATATCATACGAATATAACAAAAGTTGGACATTTAATTATAGTACCGTTAATTGAGTTGTTACTGTAAATAAAATGTCAAGAGGATTCCTGGGCGACATTTGAGTTATTAGAGATGAGCAATTTAAACAATTAAAGTTTTCAAAAAATGTTTCACTCTTTTACTTTTTGTTAGCTATTATTTTTAATTATTTATTTCAAAAATATTGCTCATCTCACTTTTTACTTTGTAATCATTATTTTTTCAAGATTGACTGTGCCAGTTTTTTCACGCATTTTATGTGCATAATTTATCATTGACAATAACTAATGTAATTTTAAAATAGGTTTACAACTTATTTTTAAGTATTCTCATGTAAATAGAAATAAGATTTTAATTGCTAAGTTTTATTAAGATACTGCAATTAGTTTATAGTATTAGTAATAAGGTTAAATTTTGATTTGTATACATTTTTAGAATTAAGTGCCACAAGAATAAATCGTGAAAAATATTTAATTCGTGCATGAATGGTGCAGTCAATCTTTAATAATTTTAATCATGCTTTTCGGCGTGTCTCATCGAAAAAGGGCGAAAATCAACCTTTGTTCTTTGGGAAGTCGGATTTCTAATTTGTCCAATTTCCTATCACTCTATGTGCTTCGTTCTTTTGTACGATCTAACAGGAACAGATTATGGATATCTCACCTATGACAGTTATGATGCATGGCAGAAAGAAGTAAACGACACCAAAACAAATGGTCCCAAAAAACAACGAGCCAGAAAATATCACCCGTATCAACGATAAGGAAGCAAAATTGTTAATTAAACTAAAGTATAATCGGAGTCATTTAATAATTTAGCATTTTTGTTGGAAGTTCTTTTTTATTTTTTTGCAACTTATTTTTTTACAGACAATCGAAGTTTCGAAGTTCGAGTTCTCGTTATTTTCATTTTTCGAAGTAATTAAAAGTCAAAACCAAAATCAATATATACTTATGATTATTGACTTTGATTTTTTGTTCTTAAAAGGTTGTTCGTTACAATTTAAATATTATTTTTGATAGATTTTTAATATACAGCATGTTTCTAACTTTTACGATAAAAGTTTTTGTATAGCGATTATAAATGTGTATATTAAAATTTTGAGACATCATGTAAATGCCTAAAAGTTTGTAATGTTACGTATTGTTTAAAACTTTATAACCAAATTAAATTATAACGTTAAGGACTTTTTTTAACATTGAATGGAAATTGGATAAAAAATAATAATTTAGAAACGCTTAAATACTTTTGTAAATTTATAAATAAATGATAAAATAAAGCGACGTTGAAGTTAATTTTTTTTGTTCTAGTTATTTTTTCAATTTTTTTATTTTTTAAATTTACACAAAATAGTTGAATCATCAGTTACAGCTTATGAAATTTTCATTTTAAGTATAAAATGAATATTCAAGTAAGTTCTTTGCATTTTTATACAAAATTGAAGGATAATGAATTAAACATTTATCATGTTTTTTTTTGACAGCAGTTGAAAAAATTCAGTTTCTTGATGGCAGATCCTAAATCAAAGGATAGGATCCAATGAAGAAAAGTAATTATAATTTTTTTGTTACTTTTATTTTTTTCTATAATTGTTTAAAAAAAAAGAATACTAACATTTATAAAATTAACTAGATATATTTTCTTAGAAATATATAAATCATATACAATAAACTTTGTACAGGGTAATTTGATTTTTCTAAACACAAACAGTACACAAATTCGTTACGAATCACTTCGTTAACAAAATCGGTAAAAAATTATCTCTATAACATAATTCTGAGTCCTCAAACACTTAAATCCTTTTGCTTTGAAAACTTCTTACTTTTTAGATTATTTTTAATTCTAAGAAAATGCATTAATTATTTTTGCATAGTTGTCACTTCAATGTGCATTACTTTTTCATCGTTAGAGTTTATAATTGGATTTATTGAAAGCAAAAATAATTAATGACGTGTTCTTAAAATAAAGCTGACGTCTTTGTTAAAACGATTTATTTAAATTAAATTGGAAAAATGTCGAACCCTCGATTTTATAATATCTCATCCTAATTTTTTATTTTCAATTTTTGCCGCAGGAAATTCATATTCTAATCGTCTTGGTCAATATTCTGACTGGATGATGCGAGGCTCATGGACCTGAGAAGAATACTGAATAATTGAAGATACGAGATAGACAAATTTTGAAAGAAATTTTTTAACTTGGGAAAAATAAGACGGAGTTAGTTAATTCAAATTGTTTGAGATGCGTATTGAGATATAGTTGAACATTGTAACAACGATTGTTCCTTTTAATTTAAAAAGAAAAATAAAGATAATATCATGTGTACAGCAAAATCAATATTGTATACAATCATAATATAATATTTGTCAGTAAACGAAACTTTTTTTTACCAAAATAAAAGTTATAATTAACAGATCTGATTTTTCGTATAAATTATTTCACTTCTTGTGGTTTCAGTAATGGAAGACAGATATAAAATTACATACAATTAATTAAATATTTTATCATGACAGATTGAAACGAGTACATTTCAATGATTTTTTAATGCAAACTTATTTATTGAACTTCATTTACCACAATTTAAATCAATCAGTTTTTAATTATTGGAAAGTATGACGTTGAATAAATTCCACTTATTTTTGTGTTAGATGTATTTGTAATTTATTATAAATATATCAAGTATGTCATAATTCAGTTTAATTATTGTACAAAATGTAATAAATTATCTTTAATTTTAGATTTGATAATTCTGGATTTGGATATTTATAACGAATACATTGTGTGTATTTATTAAACACAAGTATTTTTTGTATGTAATATAATATGTAAAATAAAAATAATAATATTTTAGGATTTATTTGTAACCCAAGGTTTTATTTATTTTGAGAAGAAAGAAAAACTTCAGTACAGTTTAAATACTCTTTATTTATCACCATAAAATAGTTTGTATATAAATTTACAAGTATTTATTTTATCGATTAGCGAATGCAATATTACTTTTGAAATTTAAATATGGAAAGTTTGCATTTTATAGTTTAAATCGTTTTTAATTGACATTTTTAAATAGTTATTGACATTTTTTATTTTTCCTTTTATTTATCGAATACAGGTAACCCTCGCTTAACGCGATAGTTCGGTTCCGGAAAAACAGTGCGTTATGCGAAACCGCGTTATACGAGACTAAGGATAAATGGGAAAATAGGGATTCGGTTCCAAAGATTTAAATATTTTCGTTATTTTTACTATAATTTAATTTATTTATATTATATTCATTATATATAAACAAAATATTCTTTATCATTATTTATTGCTATTTTTTATTATAACAAAATTATTGTTATTGAATAGAATACATTAATATATTCAACAGTATTATAATAAATATGTATAAAAATAATATTTTCCGGATAAACAATAAACAATAATTTCACAAAGCGATTCTTAGTAACGATTAAAAATAATTTAAATATTAAAGAGATCTACTGAGTAAGGTAATCTGTCATTTTCTTTTGCTTTCCATTTTTTTCAAATTTTTTATTAATTTCCTTCATATGGCGTTAAACAATGACTAAGTTCTCTGTTGAACTTGTCACTTCTTTCTGTAGAAGGATCTATCCTTGAAAAAAGATTTCCAAGTTGTTCAGCCAACTGAAGATCTACCCAAACGTTTTGGGGCGTTAAAGAGTTTTTTTAAACGTTCTCAAAAGCCATTTTAAATCAAAATAATTTTTACAAAAAAAAATTGAATATAAAAATTTGTCACAATGTGATTTTGAAATCGCGTAAAAGCGAGCCTTTCTTCCGCGTTATGTAAGGGATGGTCTCAATTCTTCAACCGCGTTATCGGAGGATATCTGTATAATTAATTCACTGAAAAAATGAATTGTCCAAAAATATTAGTTAGTCAATTTATAAAAAAAAAAGAATCCAAAAACATTACAAAAAATTTGAAAACCCATAGCTTTTAATTTTAATAGAATTTTTGAAATTTTAAAAACGTTTTGAGTGAAAAGCAAAAAACGAAACAAAAAAATAACAGCAAAAAAATTTATAACTAATCACAAAACATATAAAAATTAATATTTAAAAAAAAGATTTATTCGTATCTAATACGAGCGATAAAATACAGTGCAAACAACATTTAATTTTTGCTTATTTAAAATCAAGTTTCATCTGATTAACTGTTTAATTTTGTGTTATGCTTATATTACGTTTTAGCATATGTAAGCTAAAATACTCAATCAAATACTTTTATGAATAATTGAATTTTAAATGCATAATGCTTATCATGTAAACAATTTTTTTTCTTTTCGAGAGAATTTTTTCATACTAAGTAAAATAATTATAATTTTTCAATCATAATAGTTAAGTCAATTATTAATACAGTCCAATCTGGATAAGTGGGAAACCTCTATAACTGAGACAAATTTCCCGGTCCCAGGCACCAGAAACCTCTATAAGTGGGACAAAAAATTGTTGGCCAATAGATGTCGCCGTTTAGTGAAAATTCATTTTTCTTGTAAATAAGACAAAAGTTGTTGTTTATTTACAGAATGCGAAATCAGATTTTATTCGTAGTAATTTATAATATTATTGACAAATTTTAAAATGGCAAAACGAAAGTTCAAAACTTTGTCAAGCAGTGGAAAGTTAAACTTGATTCGCGAATATGAAAGCGGCAAAACACGAGACCAACTTTGTGTTTCAAGATCTTGAAACATTATATAAACACACTGAGAGAATTATGATTTTAAAAATTACGATCAATGCTAGTAAACTAAATGCATAAAGCACCAATTACATTTAATCATTATTTAAAAGAACTATAGCGGTGCTAGAAGTTTTTCAAATAACGTTTGAACTTTTTTAAACAATATTTCAAAAAGTTCTATCACTGTTAGTTTTTTTTAAATGGTGATTGAATATAATCTAATAAGTGCTTCAATTTACTAGCACTGATCATCATTTTTAAAATCATAATTCTCTCAGTGTACTTTGAATTTTCTGTAACCTCTCAAAACGTGTTTGATAAGATTTATGAATTAAAAAAAGTCTATTCAAAATTGATAAACAGAAACAACAGAAACAAACCAAAGTAACTGATTTTTTAAGAAGTTTTGTTTATCGTTATGTTGCATATTGTAAATATGAAATAAATATTTATAATAGTTACTATTGATGTGAGTTGAAATTGATTTATTTAGAACCTTGATAGTTCGTGGGACGATAATTTTATTAACCTGGATAAGTGGAAAACCTCTTTAAGTGAGTCAAAACGAGCGGTCCCTTGGAGGTCCTACTTATCCAGGTTTCACTGTACTTGATATTTACATTTAAATTATCAATTAACATAGATTTGAACATTTAATTGATCAAAATAATTAAAAAATCATTTGTATTAACTAAGAATCTTTCAAAGTATTCTTTTTTTCAATTATCCAAATATTTTTAAAAAACTAAAATTTAATTGTTTAAATGGAATAAAAAAATTAGACACTCGTTCAGTACATTTTTTGACAAGAAATAATAACTATATTTTAAAAATTATTTTATAAGCCTTTTTTATACAAAATTATTTGATTCGATTTGAATGTATTAAAAAATTGAATTCGAAAAGAAATATTACATAAAACTGAGCATAATTTGCAAAATTAATAACGATGTTATTTAAAATAACACATTTTCAGGGCAAACTGTAGTTCAACAATTACAATCAATTTAGAAAGCACATATATGAAACTACATTCAGTATACTTTTGAATTACTATAGTTTCAAACTGCTTTAACAATCATTAATTGTTTTCAGCGGTGTTTTTATTAGCACTTGTCAGCACTTGTCAAGCTGAATGTCAAAGTAAGTTTCCATCCACATTCAATTCAAATTTTTCATTACACTTGAATATTTAGATTAAAAATTAATTTATTAATTAAAAATCAAATAATAAATTTTAAGTAAAATACAGAACTAGACAAATTTATCAGACCTACAAAACACGATTTTTAATATAGCTCAGATTAAAACAAGACGAGCTTATATGAAGTAACCGAATTGAATAAAGACAGAACATTTATGAGCTAAAATTGTCTTTTGCAAGATAGTGCTTCATTTAATGCAAGTAATTTTTGTTTAATTTCAACTTTTAGCCAAGGAATATCAATGTGCATATACATTGAATAATTTTACTAATAAATTAATTTGTAATAATCAAATAAATTTTGTGTATGTTAAATTTACACCCGTATTAAAAGTCCCAATACAAATAATCCCGACAAAATACTGAAATAATTGGAAAATTTCTGACATAATTAGATTTTAGATGATTTTATTCAAATTGTTTTAAGGAAATGTCGTAAATTATTTCAGAAATTTCTTAATCAGTTTTATCACAATTTTTTGTATTAGGGGGAATTAGTGGGAACTTTTAACGCGGGTAAATAATAAAGTTAAAAAAATATCTTGTCGAGTTGTCACTAATAAAATATATTTATTGTAAACAGCTAGATCTGTATATTGCTATGAATGTGACTCATGGACAGACCATCGGTGCAAAGATCCTTTCAACTACACGGCTTTGCCTAGAGACCAGCCACCATTAATGACATGCAATGGGTGCTGCGTTAAGATGGTTCGAAATGAAAAGTCTCGTAAGTGAAAGAGTTTACTTCTAATCACACGATGCATTTACATCCTAGGTTGAAAACGTTAAACTTTTTACACTGCAAAATAAATAACAAAAGTTTCTGCTTAAGTTTGAAAAAATTAATTGTTTAAACTACTGAGATATTTTTTCTTCTGGAGCGAAAAATTGTTTAGTAATTATTTTTGCCTTAATTAAATATTGTTTTGCCTACAGCATACGAGAATGTTCGCAGGACGTGTACTTCTCAACTGCAGATAAATTTATTCATGGTGGATCACGTGTGCATGATGGAAAGTACCGGCACTGGTCACATGTGCTTCTGTGAGGAAGATATGTGCAATCGCGTGCCCTCGTCCTTATATAAAAATCCCATCCTTCCGCTTGTCTTATCAAGCCTAATAGTTTTAAACATCATTTCCCAGATTCCTGGCTTGCTTTGTAGGTCGCTGTGATCGTCACTTTTTATCATTAATTCTTATCCTCGTTCCTTTAGAAATTTCTAGTTTCATAGGATACATTTTTGAGCGAGTTTACGAGATGCATATTGAATATATATTTCAATCTATATATACAAAGTGTTTGTACATAAATGATTTCAATTTTTATACGCTTTCAAAGAAATTATACACTTTATGCAAAATTAAACTCTATTTTTGTATAATTATATTATAATTATTTATAGTATAATGTGAAGTTTTTAAGTTAATTTATTTTTCGACGTTTTTATTCGATATTCTTTATTCATAAATAAAAACTCCTTAATTTTAACAACTGTTATCAAATTAGTAAGTTAAATTGTTTGTTAATAGATATTAATTTAAACTTGTTCGATATTGAAATTAAGGAGTTATAATAAATGCACGAAATATGTTAACTACGTTTTAATATTTTTTATACGTCTTGGTTTTAAATGCACGTATTTTTTTATGATATAGATTATTATATTATTTTTTCTAGTAAATTGATTGCCTACAAAATTATGAATTAAAGGAATCGAAAATTGAAAATTTGAATTCAAATTGTGCATGAAATATCAATAACATCTCGATCTCGCTCCAATATCTTACTAAATAATAGTTTTGGGTATTTTATGAAAAGTTCACTCTGACTTTACTAAAATTTTTACATTACGCTTATACTAATCTCAATTTGAGTTTGCAAATTTTTCATATAAAGTTGTAAATAGAGAATGTATTGTTTTAAGAACGAATTCTTGATATACAGTGTACTTAAAGTAGTCCATTTTTATGATTCATAAGATTTTTGCTAGATCTTGTTTTTAAAAAGACTCATTTTGATATAATTAAGTTATACATTTTTCTATAATAAATACTATAGCTTAAAGTTAATTATACATACATAAACTATGAAAAAATAAACATATTTTAAAAATAGATTTTTCAGAATCTTGATAATTAATTTTAGAACATACAATAAAAGAGCACTAAAATTTTAGTAATTTTGGTGGGGAATAATATTACACTTTCAGTCATTTATAATGTCATTTTAAAGTTCTATGGCTATCATTTTAGATATAACAATTTAAAATAATAGGATAGAAAGGCATTTCTCTAACCAATACAGTCTCTCTTATTAAAAAAACAAAGGACTCAAAATGTCATAATTCTGTACTATATATTATCGTTTAAACTCAATACACCATGATAGCAGTCGTTACTAAATCGAAATAGGTCTTGAACGTATGCATACATATTTTATTATTGATTTTCAAATATACGTTTCTTATACATTTTTCTTTTATTTATTGTTTTTTTTTTTTATTATTTTTTTTTCTTGTAAAAACTATAATTAATGTTTAAACTGCCAATTATAAAAAATATTTTAAAACGTAAAACTAATAAAATTGAAAGTTTTTAATAATTAAACTTACAAGGTACTAATTTTAAAAAGAAAGCAAGTATACCACAACTTGTTTTTTATTATCCGCTTGTTTTAATAGAAAAATGTTTAAAGGTTGATCAAATAATTGGCACATAAATTTCATTTCCAATTATTATAATCTTAATAATTGACATCATATGCAGCGATTTTAACGCAACATTAAGTAGTAATTAATGTTATTTGTATATCATTCTTAAAACACTGCTTGAAAACAAAAGAGCCATAAGAAAATATTCGTTGCATCATTTTTTTATCTTCTTTATGATAAATATGCTGAGCTATCAATTTAGACTGATATTTGATAAATATTTATACAACTAATTTTTTACTGCGTTAATATACACACATTTAAGTTAATATGTTTAGGCAAACGGATATTTTGCTTATGACGAGGGTAACAAGCTGTATGACATAAAATATTACAATTCATTTTTCAATCAATGAACTGATCATTGTCCTTCTGAATATACATACTCAATCGAACGAAACATACATGATAGATGAGCTTAGAATGCGTTAGTCACACGGCGTGTTATGGCATGCCCACTAATAAAAATTCAGCAACGAGTACGTTTTTGATACTATATTTCGATTGTGGAACATTTGTACACGTCTTTTTAGTTAATGGTTTATTGTGAAATCTCAACTTGGCATACATTTTTTAAATAAGTACAAAATCTTACTACAAATTGTGTTAATTTTTTTAAGTTGATCTAAAAAATTTCTGCTTAGTTAAATAAGTTATTATATTTTATTATGTTAATGTATAAAATGGCTAATAAAATAGCTGTTTGAGAAATATTTTTATTTAATGTTTATTTTTTTTTTTTTTAATTGTATAAATCATCTGAGACCAACGTAATTAATTTGTAAATGAAAAAATCTTTAACGTGCTCGTTTAGTTAATGTAAATAGTAATTTAAAAATATATAACAAATATATAGAATAAAAAAAAACGCGTGGAATGAAATTGTAAATATGATATAACTGTTGTAACAAAGTGATCATTCGAGCTGTGAATTGTCTCAATTTAAAAATGCAGCTGTGCTTAATTGTTTCAGTTGCATTTAACTCGACGCTTTTTTCTTCTGTTTATTACGAATTTTAATTCGTTTTGATGATGCGACAATACTGATTGAATTAGAAAAAATTTATTCATTTACCCTTGGCGAAAAATGTCTAGTTAATTAAAGGGAGATAAAAAAAAACCCTGTCACTAGATCTACTGGGGCTTTATTATCTCCACACTGTAAACAGGTTGTTGAAAATTCAACACGACTTTTAACAACGTGTTGTGTAATTTTCAGATTTTGTCTGAATTTTAAAGTATTGGTTGTAACACAATAATATAACCTAAATGTTATATTTTTAAAAAGCCTCCTAATCTGTTTTAAAAGTTTACTTTTTTTTTATTTTCATTAACTTATGCCTTTATCGGAATCTAAAAGATAACTTCATGTTATTGAATTTTACATAAAAAGTTCAAAATTCAACAATATGTTGTGTGCAACCAAATTAAACAACATGTTGTTGAATTTCGCAGCAACTGACTTACAGTGCATGCACTAATTATATAATGTTGAATACAACTTTGTTCCAATGTTATAAAACTCGCAAATAGCTTGATAATTTTTTGCTGGACAATTTAGTGTGTAAGATAAAAAATGTATTGGCCAATTTTTAAAGATGAGAATTTGAATGCATTATGTATTATTTTTTATAAAATTACTTTGAACAGAATTTGTTTATTTAATTGGTCAATAATTTTTTAATTTGTTCCTGCTAATGAATGGTTTGATATTTATATAATCTTTTTTCTTATAAATAAACATTGGAGTGACTTTTTTTTTGTAATGTAATGATAATGTAGTGACTTAATTAATTTGAAATAGATTTTGTATGTGCATGATTTACTCGATTGAATAGTTAATTGTTTATTAATTGATCGTCTACTAGAAGAATAATTATTCTATAATAAAATTTGCTATTTCTTTATAGTTCTGAATTAAGTATTATAAACATTATTTCATTTATTTGTTATACGAACAAAAATTATAAATACTGTTTATATTTTTAATGATAAAGTCAAACACAGAATACCATAATGTTAAATTATTGCAAAATTTTTAGAAATTAAACCTGATTTGTAGATTATTGTAATAAAGTTAACCCATTATTGTTAATGCGTCACATATTAACAATTTATCCATGTTATTATAGTGCTTATGTAAAAAAAAATTAAATTAGAAGATTACAAAATATATAACTTGTTCCGTTGATATTTATTATTAAATTTTGTGTACATATAATAAGTATATGATGATAATTCTTGATAAATGAAAGTTTTAAAATCTGTGGCTCGCGCAAAACTAAAATATTTGTGTGCACATGATTGTGCACTTCATTTGCATATGGATCACTAGATACGTTTTACAATTGCTTAATATTAATCCATTAAAATTACTACTATATAGTAATAACACAAAATATTTAGATATTTACATATAAAATAATCATAATAATACAAACAATAATAATATTAATAAATTTTTTAATACAATTTATGACTTATTAAAAAGGTACTGATTTCAGTGGCTCAAAATACTGATTTAAATTAATTTTGAATTTATAATGTTGATTACCACTTAATTTTCAGCCACGTCGAAAATTAAAAAAATGTATGTAATTTGATTTTGTAAAAAGTTCATTCGGTGTATATTTTGAATTTGAATATCAAATTATACGTTTTTGTGCGCTTGTGTGACAAAATGCACTTTGCATGAGATACTGCATGATATAAAATGTTGTAGAGGTTTCAGAAAATTTTCCTGATTTTACTGCTCGTTTATCATTGAAGATTTGTCAACTTTTTAATTCATTCTCTACGAATTATTTACATAAATAATTTAAATGACAAACATTTTCTGATTATTTAAATATATAAACATTGTTGACAAGTACTTACTTTAAATATGAGAAATTTAAAGAACAAAAAAAGTATATACAATATAAAGTATATTATCCAATACAAATTTTTGCAAAACATTATTACTTTTTTGTACAAAAATTTGTAAACGAGCAGTCGAATGAATAAACCTACCTTCCACTCGAATAAAAACTAACATTTAAAGCGCACTGCATGAGCCTTCAGCTTGATTCGTGCAAAGCGATTAAGTTGAACGCTCGGGTCCTCACAGAAAGGCTCTGGATTGGAGCCTTTTGCTGAAAAAACTTCGCGGCGCTTTGTTGATATTATAGAATCGCGAGGTTTCTCTGGCAGGCCATGCGGCTATGTGTTGCGTCATTTGTTCATTGTCGCACACTCGGCTGCGAGATCATTTTAACAACGTTGTGGTTAATGTCAAACATCATGACCCTCATGTTTCAGATTTATCAATAACTTTTTCTGGACCAGCAATACATTTGTTGTTAATGTGTAATAAATAATGATTTAACCATCAACATTTGTAACATTAATTCAATGCAGATTAATGTAGATTCAACATAATTTGTTTTTTATTTTCTACATTAGTTACATGTAAGGTCTACATTCAATCTGTGTACACATTATATAAATTACATGTAGATTTTACACGAATTCTAAGAATAATGATACAAAATAATTTGATTTCAAACATACATACATTTTATGTAGATTCGAAAAGTTTTTATGTAGATTCTACATGAATTATATGTAGGTATTATTAACTATTTGTTATTTGGGGGACAAAACTTGTTAAGACGTTAAATTTACATTTAAAAGACGGCGCATAGATACTTGTTAGACGTTTTAATGAGTTGTTCATTAAATCTACATTATTTTGAGAGTGTTATTACTGAATCGTTATTATTTAGTTGTTAAGCGTTTTTAAGTTTCTTTTAGTGTTCATTACATTTGGCTAGCCGCTTGATTAATTTAAATTTACTAAAACAAAAAAAGATTATAAAAAAGTAAATGTAATGATTATTTCTTTTTAATGGGTATTCGTGTATTTTATGAAAAGTAATTTTCAATTACGTACGCTATTCAAAATACTGTAGTTTATTTTTGTAAAGAGATAATCTCAATTTCAGTCAGATAAAGGTATCCTTCAAGAGGAAACAAAAGTTATATGCAAACAGACTGTTTGCAAAAAGCTTTTGTGTCCTTCTATAGTATTTTATTTCAGATATGTGTAGGATATATTATACAAATTTTTAATTATTACTCTTATACATGTAATTAATTTTTAATTTTCTAAATTCTAAAACAGATGTGAATAAAAAAGTATATATTGCGATATTAAATATAACTATTCTTAATGTTTTTAATTCTAATGAATTATATAAAAGTAACAAAATATCATACATTTTTTGTAAGATTTTTCCTCTTATACTTGATAAAAATATAAGCTACAAATTTAAAAGTCTAAAATTAATAGAATGTTTAAAACATATTTTTAATCTAACTGCTACATTTGAAACTAAACTTTTTAAATGTATAATTATTTTTGTCAACTGTTTTGTCATTGAATCAAAAAGAATAATAATTTTTTATTTAATCATTAAAAATATAAAACTAAAAATGTTTAAATATTAAATTATCGATTAAATCAGTTTTAACAGATATGTTTAAAATCAAAAATATACGATTTATATTATAATTATAATAAATAAATATAATTATAATAAATAATAATAGTTAAATGTTTTTGAATGTGTAAAAATGGCTGGTAGAAAGATCTGATAGACAGTAGAGATGAAAAATATTGTATTAAAAATGGTCTCGCAGCCGCAGTAGCACCACATGCCATGTGAGGCAAATAAATGCCGTAAAAACTCCCTAAGTGTTGAAAACCAAGCAAATAGCTTTTTATATTTATGAACGATTATTAACAGCTATGTTAACATACCTAAATAATGTGTTTTTATCTTTAAATTCTGAATGTATCATATATGTGTTGCACCCACTGATAAGTGTTATCATTAAAATGGCACTTATACTGTTTATAAAAAAAAGTTAAAAAAAGTCAATATATTTAACGTGCTTGCTGGACAATTTAAATAACATAACTTTGAATATAGATCATGTCAAAATTGCCCTCCATTCAAAGTGGTATTTAAAGCGAATTAAAAACAAGTAACAATAATCAAAGTAAAAATACATTTACATATCAAAAGTCCATGTATAAATATGCATTAAGATTTTGAGATGTTCCATAATTAAAGTTTGCCAAACACGATGCAAGTAAAAATATTGATAAAAAAACAATTACACTGTTATAAAGATAAATGTGATTGCGAAAAAAAAATCATTTATTTGGCTGAAAATAAATGAAAACAGATTTTAAATATAAATGTTTTTGGAAATGAAACCAAAATTAAACTCAAGCTACGATAGTAAATTGATATGAAATCCGACCGTTTTTCTAAGGTCATCATGTATAATTGTAAAAAGAATGATACTGTAAAATAATTTGAATTCGTTAAAAACTGCTATCATAAATAAGAACGGTACATTGCTCATGTTATAATCGCTAGCACAATTTTGTAATCGTCATAATTTCATTGATTTGTATATAACTTGTATCAAATTTGTATGCAAAAAAAGAAGTTGGATGTAAAAACAGCCAAATTGAAAAGAACAAATAGCTTTATCTAAACAATATATACGAATAAAAAATATCTTATTATTTTGTTTGTACTTTATTTGACAAATGTCAAACGTAGTCAAACAAACAGACGAGTTTCGATTGAGTGTTTAAAATAAATCAGTTCGCAGGTTTATACATTAAGATGAAAATAAAATAAAATAAAATAAGAGAGGAGGTAGTCTCATAAAAATTCAAGAAAAACAGACAGAGTAATTTTTATAATTTACATGTAAAAATAAAAGTTAACAGCAAATAATTTAATATAATTAAAAGTTCAATATGTATAATTTAATATAGTCAGCCAGACAAGGGACTTTTGAGTACATTTTGAATAAACAATATAATTTGTTAATTGTAGCCAAATTTTTTGAAAATAGTAGTTCCAACCAGATGAAATTTGCATTGGATAGATCATTACAACTTAAGAAAAAGTTTCTAGCAGTAACATTGTAAAAACAGATTGTAAAAAGATGTATTAAATTGTCAGTAGAAAAAATATCAAAGCAAAGGTTACAAAACTCGTGATAATCAATACTTCAATGAAATGTAAAATAATGATCAATCTGCTTCTTGGTTGATGAGTCGTCTGCAAAATTTAGTTGTCGACCTTTGTGAAGAGCTAATGCGGAAGAAGTGGCCAGTGTAGTAAAATCAACTTGCTCCTCTGAGACTGCTGAATGTTGACCGTCATTTGCTGGGTACTCGTTTTGAACGTCTTTTAAAATGTCACGATACTTCAATAATTACATTTAAATTCTCAATTTTTATAACTTTACTGTATAATTGTACAAATTCTCATGTTAACCTTTTTTGAGGTAAAACAGAGTGGGTCGCTTACCCCGGTTGCTTCAACCATGTTCGAGTCTCCGCACGTCTTCTAGGAGGTCCGGATTTAAGTCAGGGTGGGATTTTTTCATAATCTCTATTACATCATCAAGAAGATTTTTATTTTATTCCAGTGTGTCATCCAGGCTGTACATTACCAAGTTTCTAGATGTAGATTCTCTCTGCATGTTAGAGATCTGGTTTGCAAGGGTTTTGTTGGGTTTCACCAGTTTCGCGTATTTCTGGCCTGTCATTGTTTTTTGTTTCCACTGCCGTAATTCTTTCCAAAATCTTTTTATTATCGGATCTAATACCTTTGACTTCCTTCTGAATCTCCGAGTTCTGTTCTGTGATTGTTTTCAGCATTTGTTCCATGGTTACTCTTCCGGGTCTAGTGTTCACTTTTGAAATTCCACTTATTTTATTTTATTGCAAGAAAATTTATACAAATAATAATAAGAAGAATTATTATTTATATAATAATCTTTAATAAGAATTAATAAAAGTTTGAGATATTTATATTAACGTTTTGTGTGCGTATTTACTTTTCGAGCGAACCAAAATACATCCGTCTTCTTCAGTGACTCAATTGAAACTCTAAAAGATAACTTATTATGTTTTATAATAAGATTAGAAAATTGATTATCAATTTTTATGAAACATTTATTTTAAGTTTAGAGACACTTTGATTCTGAAAAAGGCTGTCATACATCCAGCTTTTCAATTATGAAAATAATCGGCAGTTTGTGAACACTTTTTATCTTGCGATTAAACTTATTTAATTTATAACATTTGCTTCAAACTAAATGGTTAATAACTTCAAAAGCGTAGCAGTTAATATTAAAACTTATTTTATATAAGAACAAAATTTAATAATATGTTTAAATGTTGATTTGAAAATATCAGCACATTGTATAGATCTATGAAAACAATTATTTGTAAATGAGCTATTAAATAAATCTTTACTTGTTTGTTTATTAATAAAAGGTTTAATGTCATAATCAAAGTATTGCACTGTTATATTATTAAATACGAAAATAAATTATTTAAATGTTACAATTTAAGAAATTGTTTTTTATTATTATAAGTTATTTTCAAAATAAATAAAAACAACTATATTATTGAAGTTGATTATTTCTTAAAATTTATCTTTTTGGTAAAGCATACTTATATGTTAAAATTTTTAATACACTGATTAAAATAGATATTAAATTAACTCCTCATTTTTTATTCTTTGAAACATAATGTAATCTTGCAGGGTTATCTGCAGTTTATTATATAGGGCATTTAATTAATTTTAATTTATATGAAAACGTTTATTCTCGTGAAAAAATATGTACATCAAATATAAACTTTCTTATAATATATCTAGTTTAAAAAAAATATATATATATATATATATTTATATTATATTATATTATAAATAAAATATATACAACAAATTTTTTAGATCACGTAAAATTCTAAGCTTAAAATATTCAAAGACAAATTTGAAAAAAGAAAATTTATCACAATTATTATCTAATACAGATATCAAGTATTCTTTATAAGTCTTTGAGTAAATTTATTTATAATTATTAAAATAAAATAACATATTTGTTAAATTGTAGAAAAATATGGCATATTTTTACGGAAACAATGATTTTTTTAATACTCAGTTGATGAGTAGTTTTACTGAATTCGTCAGTTTTATGGCCAACACATATTAGCTACTCTAGGTAATGTTAATGCCATAAAAATACTAGATAATAAATTTACACTATGATTATCTAAAACTTGTCTTCCGCAGATGTGTTTAATCCTTTTTCCTGGATGCTCCACAATCTTTCCTTTCTCATCAATTCCTAATTTATAACAATAAATTAATTACAATTGTTCGTTCAAAATTTACCTACAGACTTGTATTCTATATTTAATTACCAGAATATTGCAATGTTGCTCCAAGTAGAGAATCGATAATGCTACCGAAAAATCCACCTGATGCACCGACCACAATTATTGGCCATTGAGAAGGCGACGACTGCAATAAGGCAGTGTCCACTGTATAAATAATAACTACATAGTGTGCCAAACCAACCACTAAACCTCCTAACATGGACATAAATAATCCTACTAATGAAACTCCACCGTTTGTACCTAAAATATTGAAATTTGAAAAAATGGATTCTTTGCTTTGATTCTATAAAAAATAATTCTTAACTAAACAATTTAAAAATTAAAATCATCAAAAAGAATTTTGTTTAACTTATTTTTATAAATTACCTTTTGGTACTCTTTGCCTCGTTGTAATAAGAAAAGGTTTTGAATTTCCAATTACAGTTCCAAATTCAGATGCCCAAGTGTCTCCGTTGCAGCACGCAAACGCACCTGTACACAAAATTATCCTGTATATATGCATTTTCTTAATTATTTTAATCGCCAATTTCTTTAAAGTTGTTTAAGTTATTTAATTTTGACATGGTAGTGATATTTGATAGTTAATAGTATTTAATTTCTATTGATACCTAAAATGCCTACAGTCAGCCATGAACTTCTATAGTCTTTATAAAAATCTATTGGTCTCTCGCCACATCCAACGTCAAGTAAGTAGAGCAGAGCCAATTGAGATGCCATTCCCCCATTGCACAGCACTTGAATCCAGTTTCTTTGGCCACCTTCTTTAAATTCACCTTCTATCTCTTTTTTTTTGTCAGATCGAAATTTTGTTGCTTTTGATGATGTCACAAAAAATGTTATCAAACAAGCCAAGTGACAGTAACTTGTTAACGTTAATATAAATCCAATAAATAAACCTAAAATAAATTAAATGTTTATAATTAAGTATTTAATTTAATAAATAAATATATCATTTGATTATTGCCAAATAATGTATTAAATTAAAAGTTTCTCACCCAAAATTGCTCCCGAAAAATCTAAACTTTTTCTTTTCAAGCCCCAAATCGCAAAAACAATGGGAACAAACACAGCGACGAGCCATCTCCAAGGTGAAATTACCGGGTAACCTAAATATGAAATATATTTTTTACAATGCAAATTTTCATTGTTGTTGAGATAAAATATACAAATGAACTTTGGTCTAATAATGACAATGAAATTGATAATAAACTATAACGAAAGATAAAAAGAGCGACTTTTTAATTAATAAATTTGGTACATTTTAATTAAATAAACAAATTTGAAATAAAATTATTAAATTGTATACCTTCGTTATAAATTCCGGAAGTAGGCGAAAAAAACGAATAAATTACATTAGCGATCCAAAATATCATAGATATTGGAATCGCTAAAGCACTTAACAGAACCGGCACAAGCATTGACTTTTTCTTTTCTTGAGTTGTGAACATGATTAGTTTTTAAATAAAATACAACTAATTCAAAATAGCAGAAAATATTATGCTACATTAAAAATAAATAATTCAAGTAATGTGAATTGCTTTGCATTATATTGATAATCAACATCAGAAAACTAAATGTTCTGTCCTACTGAAGGTCTACAACTGTTTAGTATAACTTACTTAAAGTTCAACTATTTATGCAGGGGTAGGCTTGATTAAACCTCGATAGCAATATCGATATTATCAATAGTCAGTACTATCGAAAATTATCGATTGTCTAGTTCTAAATATCGATAGATACTTTGTTTTTTTTAATGTTCATTTTATTACAAAAATTAAATTGCTATTATTTTAATAAAATTAAAATTAACTTTTGTTCAAAAATTAAATATTTTTTAAATTATTTCTCAGATAAACAAGAATTCTGTTCTTCTTGTCAAGTTCAGGAACACTCAAAATCGCTTGCGATAGAAGAAGACAAGAATAATTATGTTTCAATAACACACGACAGCAGTGATGTCAGAATCAAGTCAACGGTTCTTGAAGTTGGTTGTAAGCCGCATTCGGCTATTGCACGATCTTATCCGTGTAGCGAGCGGCATTAAATGCGCTAAGCATATACTATGCTTTCATTTATGTTTCAGAGACAACAATCAAATGGATATTATAAATATGAAATAATAATATTTCTTATTTATAAAATTCGTCATTGTTAATACAAATAATTATTCAAAGAAAATAAATTCTTTATTTTATTTATTAAAATAATTGCATTTTTTTGTAAAAAATATGAATATTTTTTAAATATGTATATATTAAGTTATATACAATTTTTTGGGTATATTTATAAGAAACAGTATCTAAAAAATGTACATTTTAGATATTATTACATTTATGATATATATATTATGAAAATATTTAATTTTATAGTAAATTATATATTTATTTATGAATATATGTTTTTATTTGTTAATTAAATTTTTATATCTGTTTTAAATAATTATATTAAACTAAAAATAAATACTGTGTATATTTTTAAAACATTTTAATGCATTTGTTATAAAAATTTATGATTTAAGTTTTAATAAGAAATTATAAGAGACTTTTTTTACTTTTATTATTAACACGAAATTATTGTCTGTAAAATGATACAAAAATGTCTTAATATTTGTATTTATAATATCCATTTTATATTAAAAATAAAACATAAATTAAAGCATAGTATACAGGGTGTACAAAAAGTTCCGAGACGGTCAAATATCTTGCGAAATACGCAACAAATCGAAAATCTAAAAATATACGTGTCAAATATTTTCAAATGATCTATCTCATGACATCAAACTTGACCC
>JABFPM010001520.1:0-19915 GCA_022817325.1 Idris sp. 1 HC-2018
TAACCTTCACTGAAAAAACAATTGCATGTATTTTTTTAAACACAATGACATACGCAAAGCGCAAAATGAAAAGCGCTCGCGTTTTGCGTTTTGCGTTACATTTAAAATACCAATGAATCCACCTTTAAATGTGACCTATTTATTAATATCCATTTTAAGTTCTTAATTTGAGTTATTTTCAAATTTTATTTTTTCAAAAGTTCTACAGATGTTTTCCTTTTAGCCGTATTTTCATTTATTTAATCAGCAATTTTAAAGGCACTTTAAATTCTCATTGGGCCCAATTTTTTTGTACGTTTGAGAGGCCAAGAAACAAGGAAGAAACAGTTTTGAAGGTGTGTCCTGAGTTCTAAAATTTCGATTTTTTTATTGTTACCATGAAATTGTATATAAAATTGCTTTTGATAACATATTTAAAAGTGTAAATCTTTAAATTTTTAAGGCCATCACTATTTTTCGTCTATTTAGAGGTCAAAGAACAAAAATAAAATAGTCCCAAAAGTGTGCCTTCAGTCAGAAATATTTCGATTTTTTTTCTACAAAACATAAAAACGACATTTTGTAGAGCATACGTTTCAAATAACCATATCGTCTTTGAGATTTATCGAAAAACCTTTTTTAACGAAAAAAACAATGTTCAGAATTTTATAAGCTTTTTTACATTTTATAAGGACTTTTTACAGGAAATATTTTATTACACTCCGAAAAAGTCCTGCAGTCAATAAAATTATTTAATTATAATGAAATATTTTATTATATAGATATATCTTGAGACTTTAATCTTAGTATTAGCCACTATTAAGTGTAACAAAAATATTTATTTTTTTATAATAATAGCAAATGACTTTGAATATTTAATACTTAGGTATGTAAAATAGGTCAAATAAAAAAAATGTTTTATAAAATTCCCTCCAAAAAATAGGCTACTGTTCATTTACAGTTTTTCCTTGAGAATGTACGTTTCACGTTTACAGGCTAAAGCGTGACTGGCTGTATCCTGTAATTGCCCGTAACTTTAAACGCGGGACCTGTAACCCGCAAATAAAAAACTAATTTATACCTGCAGCTCGCCTTCCACAACTAGATATAAAATTCATACCTGCAACCCACAGTCTGCAACCCATAAGTAAAAATAAAATTTATTTTCACAACCATTATCTCGCAACCTGCATGGATGAGATTAGAATCTGTCTAAATAATTGAGCCATTTACCTCATAAATCAAGTATTTGGAGAAAAACAACAAAATTATTTACTTTAAAAAATCTTATTTTGCTTTTTTAATTTTCTAGCACTTTTAAATAATATTTATTTTTGCTAGCCCTTAAACACAAAAAAATAATCAAAGTTTAACAAATAAAAACAGCACTTTAGAAAACATTTTTTATATTTTTGCGCAACAATTACTTAAATTTAACTATATACACAATAAATAATCAAACAGTTTTCAGTCACTTTTCTTTTTGGACTTCCCCCAGTCTTCAGAAACATATGTCATAAGGTCGGTGAGATTTTTGAATTCCGTTCTGCTCTGTGGAGGATTATTCTTCGGGATCCTCGGCAACCATTTACCCATTTTGACCCGAAAATCTTGCAGCGACGACGCTCCCGACAACTTCCACAAACCATAAAACAAAATTCCACATCCTGTGCAGGCATAAAATGTGCCCCAACCCAGTGCCCTCAGCGCCAGCTGGCCTCCAGTTTCCGTCACTCCCTTCACGCCGACGATTCCCTCGTTAAAGGATTTTGGGTCTTGTTTTCGAACCGCCGCCAATGTTGTGCCAAACCCAATTATCACAGAAACCCCTGTGATTCCACTCAGAAAAATAACGGCTACAAATAAAAAGTGAATTTTTAAATTTGTCTCAATGTTTTCTCAATTATTTTTTTGTTTTTTTGCTTACTTTTTTTTTTTTTTTTTTTAACAAAATAAAAACTAAAATTAATTTTTAAGGTTATCCTTCTTGTTTTGTTGTAGAAACTAACGAAAGACAAACTGACATAACAAAACACTGATCAAACTTACCGCTCAATTTTTCTTTCTTTTTCGTTTTTTCATCAACAAGTCTTGACAAACTTTCCTTCGCATCTTTTGACAAACAATTTGTTTCCGCTAAAATATTTGTTTCTGTGCTCATTTTCGTATTTCGCCCCCAATTGTCCGCCAGATGTCGCTCACAAAGAGAGAGGAAGAAAACAAGGAGAGTTGTCGCCGTAGTTGCAGCTGCGTGCGCGCGCACCTCCGACCGGCGACTCCGAGAAGCGTCCTCTGGTGGCGGGTCCCCGAAGCCGTGTCAAAAGAAAGTTGATAAGTTTGTCGCTGCGATTACATGTGCAACTCACATCCACAAGCCCGCAGTTTGTGTGTGTTAGTTCGTGCTATTCTGTGAATCTGTTTGTATGAAAAGGTTACAAGATGTTGTAAAATGACGTTTGTCAGTTTTCTCAAGCAAAAGCCCGTTCCATCAGCCGTTTGAATTGGACGCGCGCGAGGTAACCCGCAGGCCGTAATTCAGGCCCAAAGAAAAGCTTTTCCGCAGTTTGTGTTGTGTCGGTGTCGAGGTTATGATGCATTTTGTTGAGAGTTTCCTTGCGGGAATGCGCAGAGCCGTTTAATGACGTTGCCGTCGGCTGTCAAATTGGCCGCGCGGCCAACAATACAACTGACCGTTGACTGTCAAAATTTTGCCCCTCTAACCTCAATTTTGTTGTTGTTTTGCTTCGAATTTTGACGTTTCGTACCTGGCATTATTTTGGTACGTGACACAAAACACGCATAACAACAATTTTTTTTGTTAACTTTTCAACTGTGCAATAAATGTTAGTGACGAGAAATACATTTTATTATTGGTCTCGTCAATGATTTTTTTTAACAAGCATGACTATTGCTGTTAGTTTATGTGTTAGCTTTATATGTAAATATGAGTTTTTCTATTTTTGGATCTAATTAATGAGGTTTTTTCTGTTTTTTTCTCTGACCATGCTGACTTTTACAGAATGTAACGAATTTGGTGATTGAGGTATGACAGTTGTTGATTATCAAAGCGAACAATGATTGGCAGAGTGACGAGCTTGGAACAAGCTTGTTCGCAAGCACAGGTAATTTATGCAAATTTTATTTCCAAAATAATTGAAAAATAATTATATATTTAGTCCTAAAACTTATACATATTTCTTTAATATTTAAATTTTCTGAAAAAAGAAAACGTTTAAAGACAAAAAATCAAGATTTTCTGATAAAAAGTGACACTGATCATTAATACAAGATATATATATATAGATAATTTTACAAAATCGCTGGGTAAACATGTTTAATTTTATACACAACAAATGATCTTTTACAAGGACATGGATTAATAAAAAAAAAATTTTTTTCTGAAGAAAAAATTTCCTAACAAAACAATAAATGTACATTTTTAAATAAAAACAGAGTATACCAAATATAATTACAGTAAATGTAAATTATTTTAATAAATACAATAAGTTTTTATTTTGTGATTAATAATTGTTCTTTTTTATTTTACAACAGAATATAATTGAAAAAGTGAGTAAACAGTGGAGTGAGTGTAACAACGACTCCTCAGATGTAACATCGGATATGTTAAAAACTCATAAAAAGGAGCAAACTTATTCCAAACAAAGTATACACTTGAAACTCACTCGATTATACATTGAGGAGTTGTCAAAGTTACCACATGCGACTCCAGATTCAGTTTTGGTAAGACTTTATACTGTTTTATAAAAAAATTAAAAACCTTTTTTTTAAAATAATATAAATTCTAATACTGTTTGTTGGTTTGCAGAACAATCTCGAAAATGAGTGTGATCTTCTCGGTCGGCTAGTACAAAAAGAGGGTCTGCATACACTGATCGTTAATTTGTATGCAGGCAACAAAGGATACTCATTAGGTGTAAGAAATAGGTATCTATTTCCAACTGAGTGATTTTAATCCGTAAATTGTAATGCTGAACACTGAATCCAATCAAAATTTGTAATTTTCAGTCACAAAGGAAATCAGTATGACAGAAATGCAATGCTGTCAGAAACTCAGTTAATGGGTTACGAACAAGGTGAACTTTTGTCTTGCATAGATAACGGTCACTTGCCAGCGGCGCTTGCAGAGCAGCTTGAAACTGATTATTCGCACCTCTTTTACGACGGCTGCATTATAGCCGAGGTTCGAGATTATCGCAAAGCGTCGTCGCAAAACAAGTCCGATATACATCATGTTCTTTTAAAACCCACCACTCAGGTATTTCAATGTTAACAAAATTATCGAAAATTTGAGTAAGAAGATAAACAAAAATAAACTAAAATTTTGCAGAGCGTACTTTCTGATGTTTCAACTTTAACAAGTGACGGGGAATGGAGCCACGAAGAAAGATTAATGTTAGAATCTCATCTGGTAGCTGCGACTCAGGGTCCACTGTGTTTGGACCCCAATCCTGTACCTAGTTTAGCAACCACTCGTATTCAACAGACAAAAACTTTGCTCACAGATCACCAACTCATTCGGCAAGCTCGAAAGTATTCTCAGGTAATTATACATATATGTATATGTTTTTTGGATCTAGATATAATTTTTAATGAAATTTTAATTGTAAAAGAATTTTGATGCAGCTGGGTAAAAAAAATAAGAATTTAAAATCACATGGTTATGTGTATAGTGTTTATTAAAATGATGATTTGCATTGAAAATTAATTTTTTTTAAAACTAATTTATTCAAAATTTAATAAAATAGAGTTTAATGACTTTTTGTTTCTTGTTTGTTTAGGTCACAGTGAACCGTAAAAGAAAATTGGAACAAATGGCTCAACCCGAAGGCGTTACTATATCTGATCTTATGCAAAAGTTACGGGGCAAGAGGAGTGGACAAATTTCGACTTCTTGCTCGGCGCCTTGTGTTATTAACACGCCACTTACTCTGCCAAATTCGCCTATAGATGTCATGAGGTGTGTGTAACAAAAAAATATTAACGAGCATATAATTGGGACATTCCATGTCAAATGTGCCACTACCCAAAAAAAATTTTAGCAGTCAAATTCAAAAATGTAATGTTAATGAATAAGAATTTAAAACATGTTAGTATCAATTATTAAGGTTATTAGGAACGCAAAGGATATCAAAATAAAATTGAGATAACCCTTTGTGGACAAGTATATAATTTTATTTTCAATAAAAAGTTATAATCAAATTCACATTGAAAGACAATTCCTTTTCAAGGTACAAAAAATTATAGACAAATTAACTTAATGTCGATTAAAAATATATAAATTAACACATCAAAGAGATTTATTAAGTCCGTCATGGTTAAAACTGTGAAACTAGATTGAGAAAACCATAAAGATTAGAGATTGAATAAGATACATTAATTTGTTTTTGTATTAAAATTTATTAAGTTGGTGGAAACAGCTACGAAAGTTGACAAGAAATTATTTTTTGTTTAATTGGACCGAATAAATTGTAACCCAATCTACCTTAAAATATAGCTTGAAGTTATAACTACAACATACTTGATTTCTAGGATGGGACAATACTTTGTTAATGAGATACAATATTTATTAATATTCACAAAAATTTTCCTGTTATAAATAACATTCAAAAATCAAAATTGACAGTTCTTCTTTTTCCGCAATGTCTATTAATGTTGTAATTTATTAACGAAGTACTGTCCCATCCTAGAAAGCAAGTATTTTAAAGTTATAACTTCAAGCTATATTTTAAGGTAAGTTTCATTACAATTTATTCGATCCAATTGAATGAAAAAATGTCTATTTTTATTTACGTATTTCCAAAAACTTAATGAGTTTTAATACAAAAAATAGATTAGTGTATCTTATTCTATATTTCAAGAGCTTTCAATTCAAGTAAAATAATTCTATATTTTATTACATATTAACATTAAATTTTTAGATTTAAATTTAGACAGCTAAACAATTTTTTTGGCTAGTGGTACGTTTAACATGGAATGTCCCAATTTTAACATCAGTTTCAGCAAATTTCTGTACAAAGATTTGATTTGTTATTAAGTTTTAAAATGTAACTTAGTTTTATAAAATGTTATTGATTATAAAATTGAAGTCGTCGTTTCAGATATGCAAAAGCTTATGAGCGTCCTCGAGAAACTAAAGACTGTTCACCTCAACTCATAGAAGATTATATATTGGAAACAGAAAGGGGTCAAGGTCGCGTGTATCATATAAAACTGTCTATCTTTCAAAGGCCTTCCACTTTAGAGTATTTAGGTGAACTATATGTTGACAGAGATTATAGGGAGGGCGAACATCATGGATCATCATGCAGGTAATAAATTTGTGCTGTTATTGATTATGTGTCACGCACAGTCTGTATGTTTTCAGAATGAATGGTTATTTGAAAATCATTATTTTTAAGTTATCAAGGTTTTTTTCTTTCCATTTAATAAAGTAAACATATTTGTTGACAAGTTTTTTTAGTAAAAATGATCATTTTTAATACCAAAAACACAATTTTTATATTAACAAATAAAATGTTTGTTTCAGATTTTCCTTAGGTTCTAGAGCTCAAGCTAATCATTACGTCCAACAATTTACGGAAATTTTCACAGAAGAAGGCCGAAAAAATGTGCGTATGAAGCATCTGGTCCCAGGCCAACCACCTCGCATTACATGCACTCCTGGAATGCAGAGAGCTCAACAAGTTTGTTATGATTTATTTTTTTTTAATTTAATATTTTTACAAATTTATGATGGACGTTTAATAAATAAATAAATTTAAATTTCAAATTATAGGCACAAGCACAGTTGGCTCAAATGCAACAGGCGCAATCACAAGTTGTACAACAGGTTGATCAAATTAATTATTACAAAAACTTGCATGATTGTCTCGTAAGTGATAAATATGTTAACCTTTTTACAATCAAATTTTGCTTATTCAAATTTACCAGTTTTATCTCAAGCATGATTATAGCATATAGTAACACTTTGCTTTACTTTTATTTTATTTCTACACAAGTTACAAGTATTATTTACAAAATTCATTTTTTCAAAGCTTTCTTTATAATTTATATCACAGTCACCAGTTTATTTGAAAAGGAAAGTAAGTTTCACAATATTCTAATTTCTAAAATTTAAAAAAAATCTACAAAGCAAAATTTAAAGTAAACAGGTTACAATAAACAGTTATCCGTAGATTCAATGAAACCAAGCTGTAATAATATATGTTGGTCCAAAATGTATTTCAATGTTGAGTAAATTTTTGAACAAGTTTTTGAAATTGAAATTTTCCATTTACCACAATTTTTATTTCATTTTGGTTTCACCGCAATCTACGAAACAACAAATTCTGAGCTTCTTTTTCAAATTTCAGAATATCTCACGATTACAAGGGCAGCTAACTGCACCAGCGGTGACTCAAAACAGGACGTCGACGTCAGCTCAAGTGAATTTACCGTGTCTAGACGGCACAAACATAGCACAGAGCATAGCAGCCGAAGTGACGGTTGTGAATACCGGCCAGAGTCTGGCCAACGGTGCCACCAATGCCACCGTGAACACCCAGCTAGATGACTCCACAATCGCAGTCACCGACACAAGCACCTACAACGGACCAGGAATCGTACTTTTTCCACAAAAAACTGCAGTTACTGCGAACAATCTTTCCACATCAAATGTACCAGTTTTGGCAAGTCTCTTTTATCATCATTTTTATTAAAAAAAATAAATAAATAAATAAAACAAATAAATCTAAAATTTTGATTTTAATTTGTATAGCAAGCTCAGCTACAGGCAGGAACGCAAAACAATATTAGCGACGCAAACAGTAGTCAGGTATCGAGTGAGTCTTCTTTCAAGAAACACTCGACAAATGCCAAGATTAATGATCTTGTCACATCTCTGATGAACTCTGCTCAACAATTTGAACAACAGGCTGCAGGTATTAATTTGTTCATTGTTATAATTATTTTCTTTTGTTTTACTTTTTTAAAATTGAAAATTGAAATTATTTTTCAGCAAATGCTGCCGCACAAGCTGCACTTAATACCACAGCACAAACTCCAAACAAACAGAACAACGCGGCCATTCTTAGTTTATTAAACAGTACGTCGGCGAATTTAAGCCAAAAGGCTCAACCGAGGAGGATTTCTATGAACACAGCGACGGTGCCACCGAGAGTTATTAATCATGCAAACGTATTTACTGTACCTAGTACAACGGGACAAGTGAGTTGTGGTTTTTAATTTTTGGTTTTTAGGTAATTTCTTTTTTTTATTAGTAATTATTTTTCTTTCTTAGGTGAGGGTAAACTTCGGTTCAGCGCTTACAGGACAGTTGGCCGGTAAGCAACAACCCATAAAAGCAACTGCTTTAAGACTGACCAGAGTTCAAGACTCAACATCCACTTTGGGCTTGGCAATGCCTGGTTTATCAGCAATTTTAGCTGGTAATAAAACTCATCCATTATTTAAAAAAACATTTATTTAAAGGAAATGAATTATACTTTTTATTAGATAATGAAAAAGAATATAAAATATGAAAAATACATTTGTTTAAAAGTGCTCCAATTTGAAATGTGCAACTTTTTTTAGGAACTCCATCGGCAGATAATCCAATGCCTGGAATAAATTCGGCTTCTTCACTTTTAGAAAGACTTACCGCTTCCTCAAACCAAGCTAACCAATCTTCCGGACAAATTACGAGTCCACCTCCAGCGAACGTTAATCTGCAAGGCATCAATCTTACAAATCTACCTAATTCACTAAACGGTCTTCAAAATGTACAGGTAATAAAATTAATTCCTTAACAAATAAATCCTCGTTGCTTTATAATCATCAATAATTTACAAACAAAAAAAAAATTCACAGAGCTAGCTCACTGTTTAACATTATATTTGTTTTGTAGCAATGCTTGTTTCATTAATCCATATACAATCACAATTGATGTGTGTACAAACGAATCAAAATATTAACATGTTTATTTAAATAAAATATCGTTTTTACTATGTAAAAAAATTATATTATAAAAATTTACTTGTAAATATTGTGTCAACTAACAGTGAATTGACCTGTTTGGTTGTAACTAGCACTACTAATTGAGTTTGTATACACTAGGTATCATTCCCCGGGTTGTCGCAACCCATTACGATGTCGCTAAACGTGTCAGCGGCAACAGGTTCAGTCGCACCAACGGGAGTCATTGTTTCTTTACCCATATCATCGGCAACCAATACCTGCACCACAGTATCTAGCGTTAGTGTCTCACTTAACATTTTTTAATTCAAAAAATGCTTCTTCGCCAATCATGCTTTTTTATTCATCTTATTATACACTGAAAGGAAAAATCTGCGAAATCGAATTCATAAATTTTGTCAAAATAGCTATTTTACTTTTTATTACTTTTGCTCTGACGAATCTGCAGTTTTGGCATAGTTTTTTTAGTAATTGTAATCTAATTTGTCAAGTCAAACTTCATATCAGTTGACATATGATAAGGTAATGGTTTTTTTGTTATTCCAAGTAACTGCAAAATCAAAATACCCAAATATGTAAAACAATGTATAGATTTAATTGATTGATATTGAAAAGTATAAATTGTTTGTCAATTGAAATAATGTAAACGTGTTTTTCTACAATTTTTTTAAAAATAATTTTGAATTAAATATTTTATAATTTAATCAAACCGATTAACAACAAGTTTGTAAAGTATAGTTAAATCGCTTCTACCAAAACTGCAGAGTCTAATCTGTCACTGGTTGAAGTCAAGTAGCATGTGTAATTCTTTCAAAACTACAAAACCACTCAGTCATTTCTTCTGTTTTTTCCCCTCAGTGTATATCCAAAAAATGAAATTTAATTTAACAATGGTAATGTAATAAGCAAGATAAAAATAAAAGTAAAAAAGTATTTTTTTAAAGTTGATTATTGTTTTTAGATGGTTGCTGCCACAGTTGTTACTACTGCCATTGCTGGAAGCACACCTACAGTAGTAATAGCTAATCCTGCCAATACGCATTTATCTCTACCTATCGGTAACACATTTATATAATATATAAAAATGTTTATTATAAATGTAAAATTAAATAAAATTGACATTATTTCAGCTCAAATCATACCATCGACAGTAAAAAGTATACCTCAGCAGAATATACGTAACACCAATGTACTCTCACAGGTAGTATTTTAACACACACAAAATAATTGTGGTTTTGATTTAGTTTTTTTTCTTTCCTTTGATAATAAAATTAACGTTTTGGTAGCTTGTTGGGACCCAGAGGCCGCGACTTAATCAAATGAATCGACAAGTTCAATCGAGCCAAGCAAAACCCACGGTTTTACCAAATCAACTGGTTACTGTTGCCAAAACTGTGACTGCCAGTCAGTTGATATTGTCTGCTAACAAACAAGTTTTAACACCAATAATGGGTAAGACTTTTTTTTACTATTAATTAAAGATGGTGTTAATTTTTATGACTAATCCAGATTTGCTTTTTGTATCCCTGAGCTTGCTTGAAAAGTATTTTGCTGTTTTATTTTACTGCTAAACTAATATACGTATAACAAAATCGACGAGATTTTCTAATTAAAAAAATGATCGTCACAAAAGGTTACCATTAACAAAACTAAAAGTCATGCAAATTTTTTTTCTGTAGCTGCAAATGAACCCATGTTGATGGCTACACAAGCAGCACCTTCTTCACCAACCGTACCTGCTAACAAACAGACCCTATTTACTAAATCTTTACATACGAGATCTACTTCCACAGGTCAGTGCAGTCCACAGAATCAAGGCCTCGGAATTACAAGTTTGTCGCAGCAACAAGTGAGTGTTTTATTACAATTTTAATATTGAAAATATTAGTAACTACATATTTTTCAAATTCAATTTAATTTTAGTATACATAACAAGTTAAATAAAAGAATTAAAAAAAATTACAGATTGCATTTATTTTTAAATATTTATATACGTATTTTATAATGATACATTATCAAATTTGTGTATAACATATTAGTTTTTAGAACAATTCGTAATAAAACTTTCGTTGTAATCATAAAATATGTTACTTTTGAAACTCTGAAACACACTTTAATTATTGAAATTTTGAATCTTAATATTATGATTTTAAAACAGGCATTCGATTCTAAATTTTAACAGACTTTAGATGATGGTTTTTTAGGTTTATGCAAAGTTTCAAACGTTTTTTAAGAAAACAATCGCAGCAGAGAAATACTTTAATATAATTATTTATAATTAATTATTAATTGAAAAATGAAAATTACAGTTGCAGAGAGCAGTTGTGAAGCCGGTGCAATTGCAACAATTGCAGCAGTGTCTGGCGGCGCAGCACAAGGCAGCCGTCGTGAGTGGTGCTTCTCCGACTCGGACCCAAATACAAACCCACCGAAATCCTATGTCTGCTCCAAATGACGAGCAACTCTGAACGCATTACATAACACAACAACGGGTCAATTATATTTTAATAACCGGTGAAAAGTGATCACAAACTAATTTTTTTTAATTACAATTTTTAATTGTACATCGAATTGAAAAAAAAAACCGAACGAGCAAAGCCCAATACGCAATATCGGTTATATTTTTTGAATTGTTATTCAGCGGACAGCCGAATAAGTAATTTAAAGAGAGAAGGAAAAAGCGAACATTGAAGAAAAACAAAGACACACGATATACCAGTTCTCAGCCTTGAATTGTTACTTTGAAAATAATCCAATATATTGTAAATACATAAAAAATATATATATGCATGTACTCTTTACGTGTGTGTATATAAGACATAATGATACTTGCGCATTGTAATGTATAGAATTTAACAAGTGTTTCATGTGGCAAGCTCCTCTTTTTCGTAACAAAAAATGGGAAACAAAAAAAAAGTTAAGAAATGTTTTCAGCAATAAAGTCTTATTATCTTTATGAAACAAATCCTTAATTATATAATTATTTGAATGTACATAATTTCTAATTATATAAATATACGTTGAATTTATCATGACGCAAATTTGTTCAAATTATCACCTATAACAATCCTCCGTTTTTTCATTATTATGTACAAATAAATCGGCCGCAAGTCGACTGGCAGTGTAATTTTTTCTTGTCATAAAACTCTTGTTTTTTGTTTTATAAAAAATATATATACACTATGGTACAGAAACTACTAGTCAAGGCTTATGGCAGTGTTCTTTTCAGTTTTGTATATTTTGTCGACATTGCGGGGCAATCGCAGCCGCTCCTCGGGCTTCAAGATTTCGGCGATTATTTTCTCGTCAGTTCGTCGTTGTTGGTCGATTGGCGTGCTTGACACGAAAACCGCGTTGCTTTGAGATTCCACACTCTGCATCTCGCCGCTGAGTTCCTCGGCGACAATACCAAGCTCGTCGACTCCTGGTATACTCAAATTGTTCATTCGTCCGTTAACTTTCGGGTCAGAATTGTTTGATTTTTCTTTTTCTTTCTCGCCGTTAGCTTCTGCTGGCTTTGGTTGCGTTTGTTCGGACGCAGATTTAGTCTCATCAATGACATTTAATAATATTAAAGGCTCGGTGTACATCTGAGAAAAAATTGAAATTAGACAAACAATCGGCACAAATTTTAATTTACTTTTTTAAATAGAAATCTTGTTAAATTTAAAAAAGATACAAAATTTAGGAACCCTAAAGATGAAGAAAAAGACAAATTTGCCGTCGATATAGTGTTGCCTTTGTCTCTTTATGGCGATATGCATGGCAGACAAAGATGAATATACAAAACTCCAGAAAACAGTCCCGCGCTAAGCGACCGACATTGCAAAGACATTTTAAAATATTTTTAGTATTTTTAAAGTTATTTTAGGACTTGGCACGTCGGCCCGCTGCCGCGGGCCTTGATAATAACTTTTTAAATTAAAAGAGCAATGAGTAAAAATGTTAATTTACTTTTTTAAAGAGCTTTTTTGTTACATTTTAAAATAATTCTTTTTACCGAATCGAATTGGGATTCCAAAAATAATTCCTGAAGAAATCTTCGAGCTGACAGTCTGTAAGTGTTACTTCCCAATCGTGAAGCTACTTCAGAAAAAAGGCAAGCGTCCTGAAAGTACAAAAATTAGTTAAACAATATTTTATTTTTATTAAAAGAATTTTGTACACTTACTTGAAACTTTTCTGGATAATGTTGTCGCAACCTGAGCAAACTCTGACGACTGTGACGATACCACAAAGGATTCGCTAAACGCTGCGCGTATTTAAGAATCTCTCTGAAATAATCAATAAAAATTAATAAAAAGAAAACGAAATTTTATAGTAAAGAATCATATAAAAAAGTCCACTTACTTATTAATTTTAACATCCTCTAGTTCTATAGGTTGTTGTTTTTTAAATTTGTCATTGTAACAAACTAAACAAATACAACAATGATCCTCCTCATCGTACTCTGAACACGATTCATCAAAAAGTTCGATCAACGGATCATTATTGCTTCTCGATTTGTCGTCGAAAATGCTTATAGCCTGCGATTGGACTTGACTTGGAAAAATGGTGGTCAATTTTTTTGGAAGACATATTCCCATATAGTGAACGTCATTATCGTTGGGCTCGATTAACATTGGCGGGGTTGAGGGCACTGCGTTGTCCACGATACAACTGCGCGAGGATTCGAATTCCGAAAGACTTTGAAGTGACAGTCTTCCGTCTAAATCGTACATCTACAAATAAAAAACAAAAATTAATTATTAAAATGTAAATCTCAAAACTAACAACTTTCTTAGATCTTCTTCCAGAAACTAACTTAACAAAACTACATCAAAATCACTGAAAATGTAACATTTTAATTCATAGGTAATTTTTTCTTCAATTCTTACTTCTAAACTACTTTGCGAATAACTAGGTCTCCGATGACGTTGCAGACTCCGAAGTTTCGCATAACCTTCTGCATCCTGCTGACTTAATCTGTGACTACTAGATCCCGGGCTAGGTGTCTCGCCTCTTTCCCTACAAAAATTGAGCCTTTCAATATTACTTTCAATTTTAATTTTCTTGCGTAAATTTAAGAAAACTTACAAAAGAGCATATTTCCTCGACTCAAACTCTGTCGCCGCGCTCTCCGACCTATTCCTCGTCCTCCTCACAATTGGTTCCGGCAGTTCCGGCTTACCATCACTTAAACTCCGATGGTGCCTCTGAACGGGACTCGGACTCGGTACTGGATACGGACTATTCACATACGACACGACCTGCCAGTGATCTCCCCTCAAGTGCCTGACGCATGGCCAGTCCAGGGTGGTCAACGCGTCCGCACCATTTCTTGTGGTCGCGATCAGACTTAGCGCGTACAAGGCCGTGGCTCGGATCGAGTAGTAAGGACAGGTTTCCGCCATGTTGGTCATCATCTCGATGATCCCCAAATTATTCAAGTGCTCGACTCCCACAATAGAAGTGCCCACGTGACCCAGCAACCAGAGTGCAGCTTTGACCTTCACCAAGGTCGACTCCAAATTGAGGTTCAACGAAACCAGAAATTCTGGTTCTGCTTCGATTTTCCAGCTCTTTTCTGGGGTAGTTCTCCGGGAGTCGTCGAGACTGAATTTTCTGCGCACTTCAGAGTGGGACTCCTTTTTCTGGGGTGGCGATTTCGTGTCCATGATTTCAGAGTCGATAATAGTTTGCAGTCGATTTGACTCGGAACAGTCGTCTGTCGGAAGGGAGTCCTTTGTTAGAAAGTACGTGTCCTCGGTGCTGCCGGAAGCCACTCCTGTCGCGTATCCTGAAGTTGCCATACCTGAATGAAAATAAAAACATTATAAAGTTTCAGTTTTTTGTTTAAATTTTCATAATTTTGATAGACCTGAAATTTGAATCGTTCCAACTAAAAAAGCGATACAAACAACAAATAGTTTCCAGCCTAAATTTGAGGTGCAGTCATAAGATTTTTGTAACGAGACAAATTTAGAGTTGCATTAAATCTCGTTCGTAACATTTTATTGCTGGACTCTAAATCTAGACTGGAAAATAATTTGCACACCCCCACCCCTCTTTTTTGCCCTCTTTTCCAGACATCATTTTGCGTCTGATTAAAAGTGAACCCTAAAAGAACAGACCAGACAATTTTTTCTGGACAAAAACTTATGTCAACAGTTATTTTTTGATAATTAATAAATATTCAAGTTTATTTTCAATGATTTTTTTACTAAAATCAATATTCAAAAATATGACCAATTTTTTGTCCGTCTTTCTGTTAAAAAATTAACAACTAGTTTTGACGCTTCTTCAAATACTAAATGCAGGTCTAAGTTGGTATCGCTAGTAAAATCTTATTGCTGGACCCTTTATTTACATCGGAAACTTTTTTTATTTGTACCGCTTGTTTAATGCTTCAGGAACGTTTCAAAATTCAGTTCTATATAATTTTGTAATTACCTGGGCCTTCTTCATTTCCGTTAACGTACTCGATCTTGAACCTCTGAATCACCCTGGCAAATCTCTGAATCACATTTCTCCTGAGCAGCAGCTGCATTCCCAAATCGTGCTGGACAAATTGCCCTACCAGATGGGGTGGCACAAACACGTCCTTCGTGTTATCGAAATTCAAATTCGTCGTCCTGCGAATGTAATTGCCGTTTTCCCCTCTCTGTCGCCGCGTAAAAGAATCGTGAATCTCCTCCTCCACCAGACCCACGTACCGTTCCGCGAAACCTCCGCTCTTGATCCACCTCTCGAGCTCCTCCAGCGGATAAGACAGATTCGAAAAGCCCGCTCTCAGCGAGTACAGTCTGACTTTCAGCAGGTAACCATGGTCACCCAGACTTTCCAGCCATTTGAGAGTGTCTCGGTTGCTGTTGACCTGCTGCAACATCGCCTCGAGGTACCTCGTTTCCTCACAGCTCTCGTAGAGGGTCTCCAGGGCCGCTAGGGCGACGGTCCTACTGCTATCGAGAAGTCTTCCGGTTAGGACCGAGATCACCCAGGAGTGCGCGTCGGTGATTTTTGCCCGGATAATTAGTCTGAGGAACCTTGTAGCGTAGAGTCTGGTGGCCTCAGATTTGGCCTCGGCGATGACCTTTAAAAAATAATAACAACTTTAGAAATAAATATAAACAGCCTTAAAAATGTAACTCTTCTATAAAAATAAGTGTAATAAAATTTTAAATTTGCTGTGCAGACCTTCGCCAAAAGTCTTCTGTTAGCGCCATCTCGCGAGTAATCCAGACTCGAAACGATCAACTTAATGTAGCAGTCGTGATTGGTCGTGATCATCAGATCCTGCATCTTGTCCAACAAATTAAAGCTCTTCAGTATTAGCATGCCCTTGGTCGAATGACTAAGCTGCCCCAGAAACAAAAAGTACTTCTGGCAACAGGTGGCGCTGAGCTGACGCGGTGAAAATAAACAGTCATGCGCACTTTGTGAGCTTTTTATCGCGGCTATCTGCTCGGCGATGTCGCCGACCAGTTCGCTCAGTAGTTTGGTACTTTCAGGCTCCTGACAGTCGATCAGACAGTTCATAAGGTCGCAACCAGCCAGGGTAGCCTCGCGAGCCAGAATCGCGTTGGTCGCGAGCTCCACACGACAGTAATTATTGGACGAGGGCTTGAAATAACGGATGAGTTTTTTGAAGAACATCCGGTGGTCGGAGTCGTTTAAAGTGCGGATCGACTCCTCGCGGGAACGGAGGATACTGCGAACGACGGACCAGTTCCAGAAGCTGGCGTCCTTGGAGATAAGCACCTGAACAATAGATGGTTGTAAAACAAAAAATCACAAAAATAATAGTACAAGACCAAATATCAGAGATTTTTCGTAAATAAAAAACTTATCTTGAAAAAACTTATCACAAATAAACTTCCCATTTTTAATTTTTAACAAAGTACCAAGTACATATTTCATTTTTTATTATTTTGTGATATTTTGTCTTGTGATATTTCGTATGCAAATCGACCTTGGAGATGAGCACCTGAACAGTAGATATATATTATATAAAATTGGACAAAATAAAAGAATAATTTCATTTAAATTTGTATAAAAGTGAAACTAATATAGATGTAATTAATGTAAGTTTAATATAGAATCAAATTAAGACTCGAAAGTTTACTTAAACAAAAGTGGACAAAATGATAATTTTGTTTTGTACCTGGGTATCTTTGAGCAAGGGAGTAGTTGGTGATTCACGCTTCAGCCAATTTTTAATAGAAGGTCGAGTACGTCGAGTAAAAACTGGTTTCAACCAAGTGCCAGCTTGCAAAATTCGGTCGAGGAAGAGACTCGCTGGCACGGGTTTGCGCTGCATCATCGCGTGGATACGCCCCAAGATAGCCACCGCAGTCAACGCCTAAAAAAATGTTCATTACTATTTATCTAACATTATTTATTTTCTAATTTAAAAATTAAATCAATTTCACAACCTGATGTTTGCCGGAGCTCGCGTGTTCCAGCAAACTTGGTAGCGATGGCGCCAGGTCACACACCTCAGGCGGCAGCAACGTGTGCGAGAAGTGTAAAAGCGCGCCCAGTAGCACCGCCGCGCGCACCGAAATAAACGTATCCGAGGTGACGATAGTCTCGGTGAGCGCGCGGTGCAGACCACACTCCAGTAAAATGAAAACCAGCAGCGCCAAATGGATCTCCGTGATGTTTGGTCGCTGGGACATCAAAGACGGCAGGATGCTACGTCCCTCGGCCGCGACAAAACCCTCATTGAGCTTCCAGGAGTCACGATAGCGACTGGGATCGACGGCCGCCAGGGCGACATCTGGCTCGTCCGTCCAGACGGGCAGAGTTAAGTCCAACAGTTCGTAAAAGAGTTCGAGCACGGCGCCACGGACCTCCAGCTGCTCGACGTAGAGAATGTCAACGATGGCCTTCAAGCCGGAGTGGTTGTTTGGGTGGCAGAAGTGGATGATCCCGGAGTAGGAACGCAGCACGCTGAGCAGCGCCAGTTTACTGGCAGTGTACATCTGGAGCCGGTCGGTTTTGGTTTTCTCGGCGATGGTGTTGTCGATCTCGCAGTAAGGTGACGCCAGCGACATCAGAGAGACGTTTCTGCGAGTGTCCGGGTTGGCCAGAAGTTTTATCACAACACCAATCACGGACCTTGATGATTACAAGTTAATAATAACTTTATTGCAGATCAAATTGTTACAAAAATACACATTTAATTAATAATTTCTGTGGCTTCCCGGCACAATAAGACAAGTTCAATTTGTATAATTTCGAGAAATTTCATTTTATAATTAAATTACTGGTTTGAGGTTTTTTACAAAGTAGCAATGCAGGCACTGTTTGGCGATGAATTGTTCATCTTTTAATACATATTTCTCACTTATAAAAGTTCACATTATTTTACAACTCGTTATACAAAACAGCTTATCGCAGTGGACTTGTCTTGTTATGATAGGATTTACTGAACTTTTAAGGTTTATTTGTTCGCATTTTCTTTTAAAAAAACATTTTACATCTTCTACAAGAATTATCTTCGATTTTGAAGATAATGTTAATACTTTGTGAAAATGTTTTAATTATTTATCAATTACATTATTAAAAACAAATCGAAGACACAATTTTGTTGACTTTTTTTATTTAATAGCGCCATTTTGTTTAAATTATAAAAAACGCAAATATTCTACATAGCTAACTCCTCGTATTCTTCCCCTACACAAACCCTTGAAATTGTCAATTTCATTGAAAAACTCGAAAAAAATCATGACAACCGCAAAGAAATAATTTTTTTTTAATTATCAACATTGCACATGTTAATAACAAATATCAATTTCTTATCATTAAACAACATTTTTTGAATGTTGTTCAATGAAATGTATACTTGCTATACTGTCCTACTTAGGAAAAAGGTATTTAACTACATCAATTTTCAATTTGAATAATTTGACTTTGAAGTTTAACTTGTCAACTATATTTTTCCACAATTTGAGATCTTAAGAGTATGTCAAAAGTCTGCTGCAACGGAGTTTTTCTTTTATCAAATAATAATATGATTATTTATTATTTTAAATAAAGCGAAATGTACCGGTCTTCTCTCATTGTGGAAGATTATTTTTTAGCAAAAGAAAGGTCATTTTGAATAAAACTGTGAGGTAGTTTCAAAATTACAATTCTTTTATCGACAGTTTGTAAGAAATCCGCAATTTTGAAACTACGTCTACAGTTTCATTCAAAATAATATTTCTTTAACTCAAAAATAATCTTCCACAATGAGAGAAGATCGGTACATTTCGCTTTTTTAAAATAATAAATAATCATATTATTATTTGATAAAAGAAAAACTCCGTTGCAGCAGACTTTTGACATGCTCTTAAATATAATATTAGTACGTTGTACGCGTTCAGTGACAATTAATAATAAAATAATTAGAGAAGTCTGTTCATGATTTTTATGTTTTATTTGGCTCTAAAAATGCAATAATCTGTCAAAGGTCAAACTACATTTTCATAAATTAAGAAAAAAGAAAGTATTTAAAAGTAAATCCAATTCAGAATTCAAATAAAGTAATATTTAAAGTATCAAAATAACTTAACAGTTTAATTTCAAATATTTTTACAGTTAAGTACCTTTTTCTTTAGCACGGAAGTATAATTATTAAATATACATTGTTAGTTATTTTACTTCAAAATTAGATTAAAAATAGGCGCCTATAGGTATATATTCCCCCGTAACATATTATGTGATGAAAGTATTTTGTATACTGATCTCCAAAATAGTCATAACTCAAAAATGTTAAAAAGTGGACTTGTTTTTTTTTTTTTTTTTTTTTTGGAAAGCCTCAGATTTATATTTCATAATAACTTAATCTAAAATATTAACAGACTCGATCATTGCGGGCGACTGGCCGACGAGGCTGGCGCGCATGAGCACGGTGAGGCCGCCTCAGTCGATTAGGAGATTTGAGTTGAGAACGCCGATCTCGCAGAGTGTGGCGAGGAAGACACGAACACCGCGG
>JABFPM010001521.1:0-19911 GCA_022817325.1 Idris sp. 1 HC-2018
GAGATGTATTTAATCTTCTCTAATTACGGGCATTAGTATATTTTACTTAAAACTTGAAAAAAAAAAAATTAAAATGATCAATTTATGGGGCTATTACACGAGTTTCTCCCCTTAAGGATTTTTCACTCTCATATTATTTTCTTTTTATAATACAAAATTTTTAGATACTAGATATAATAAGAATAAAATAATGTTTATTCAAACTGAAAGTCACAATAAGCACGTAAATAAGTCTTTTTTTGTTGTTCCTTTCGATATTTCTTTATTCAAAGTCTAACTCTTAGCGAGGATCACGTGCCATATGGTTCGACAGAATTACCGTTTTAAATTCTAAGCCATTGCTCATGAATTGCTTACGAAGTAGTCATCTTGAAACTTGACGTAACATAACTTTACTTGGCAACTCTTCTTTTTTATATTGATCCGGAAATAAATCGATTATTGTATTCACATAAAACTGCCCGCTGATTCAGCTTTATAAAGTTGTTGATCGTTTTGTATTCATAAGATTTTTATGATTATGAAATAATAAAAACTCGGTTATTTAGCTCCCTAGTTGTGTTCAGTCTAAATTTTATTACAAAATATAAAGTCAATAACAAGCCACTTAAGTAACTCTTTTTAGTTACTCCATAAAATGAAATTTTGTACCAACAATCAACATTGATTTTGAAAGTTTTAAATTTATGTAACAAATTGAAATTGAATTGGTGTCAATGAACCATAGAACCAATCACAAAATGTTCATTACAGTAATGAATAAAATATATTTCTGGGCGAAATTGGCTGCCTCTATTTTCCGGAAATTTGACGTTACAATCCCAGTTCTAAACCCGGTCAGTGGATATTTGTCCATTACCAAAACCACAATTATTTTTCAATTCTTTCGAAAATGTCAAATCCTATCAACATTTAAAATTGATTCCAATTGTTTGTAATCAGGTTAAAAACGTGTTTGTCATTTAACTGAATTCAGCCCTAAATTGGGCAGCCAATAAATTTTGCTCATTTACTAAATATTGATTCAAATTTACATTTCGATTCGTGAGAAAAAATTTTTTTCTCATACATTTTTCTTTGTAACAAAGTTTTACGTTATTTACAATTTGATCGTACAAACGAGATAATAAAATCATACAACTATTTTACTTTAAATTAATTCATTTATCTCAAATCACATAACAACGAAAAAACGCTTTATTGACAAAAATCTTATTTAAATATAATCTTGAAAATTTCTTTTTTTATAGAACATTTAAAATTGTCTGTAAAAATGTTATGACGTACTTTATAAAATTTTACTTCAACGAAAATTGAGAGCCAGTTGAATTGGCCTTTTAAAAAGCGGAAACGAAGTTTCCTGTTCGAGGCAAATAGAAAAAATGGGTTAAACAACCTTGGACGAATTAACTGTAAGAAACCAGGTAAATGAGCTTCGGCTCACCTTGGCAGGAATAAATCTTAGAGGAAGGTGAATTTTATCTCTCTCGAGTCTTCTGTCGTGTAAAAAAGAGCAGCTTCCTGATAGTTTACTATTAGTGGAGTAGATAGCATCCTACGTATTGAAAGTTCAGGGCTGAATCGATATGACCTCCTTATTGTTCAACCTACACATTACCCTTGAAATAAATGCACATGATATTGCAGGTCCATCAGTTGCTTTTTGTAATGGCAAACGTAAGAAAAAATTACAAATTATTTAAGTTTGCAGACGAATGTTGATTAAAAAGCAGCTTACAGGTCACGTGGAAATTTTCAATTTACGTAAATGCGCTAATCAACATTGCAGCCATAAATGAATAAACAAAATTAACAATAAATGATGAAGTTTTATTATAACAACGGAATTTGCAAAATTAATTCTTCCAATTTAACGTAAAAAGCGAATGAATCAGAAAAAATTACCTCTTTATATTAGAATGTAATGTAAAACTATAATTATAATTGATAAAAAGACAACTTTCAAGTGAAACAGCAAATTACTGTTTGTTCTGGCAATATTAAATAAAAGTTTGTTTTCTACAATTTGATGCTTCCACTAAATGCGGAATTTATCGGAGTTTGCATTAAATTGAACATGAAGTCGAACGAAAAATATTTCTTTCCGCTGATAAAAATAAAAATTTATCTAAATAATTTCAATTTTTCTGCTGCACTTATCTAATAACAAAATTTACAATTGACATTTTTTATTATAAATAATTTTTTTTTAAAGTTAAGACTTTTATTTACTTTTTATTTGATTACTTTCTTAATGAAGAGACACATTCTTAACAAAACCAACAAGTAACTCAAATTGTTTAAATAGTTAAATTGATAGGAAACATAATGTTTGTCATTATTTCCTGCATCCTAAGATAAATTGATAAATTTATCGAAGTAATTTTTGCTATTAACTTGAGAAACAGTCTGACAATAGTTATAGCCAAGTTTGCAAAACTTTATGCAGCCAGTTATATAGGTGAATGTAATTATTAACTGCTGGGTTTAGAATCAAAATAAAAAAAATACTCGAGACAAGTTGAAGAAATAATTGGGATAAAATTCTTGTCTGGAACAAGAAGTGACATATATATCTTGCACCAAGTAATAATAACTTGTGAAAAAATTTCTCTCACGTCAATATTTACTGAAATATCGCTAAGCTCTATTTAATTGACTCGACTACCACAATGTAACTATTTCGCAACAAATATCAATACATATAGTGCCATCACAAATTCAAATTAATCAGTCTAGTTTCAGTTTAGTTCGAATTCTAATTTTAACTTAAGCTTTCCAGCAAAAAAATTTAATCTCGTTCTGTATGAACATTTTAGTAATGACAGGAAATGTATTTCTTAATTTGATTGATTTTAGAAGAATTAAACTTTAGAACTTGAAATTTTTTAAATAATTAATTATATAAAATAATTTTCTTGTTTTTGATTTGAAAACAGTTTTGTTCAAATTTACTCAAATCATTTCGAGTTTACTCACCAAGATGAATAGCTGTAGTGAAGGTTCTGTTTGATAGACTGTATGGAATTGCTCTGATTTTAGTTTGTTCAACCGTTGAGTTGTAGAATTCTTTCTATTTCTTGATTACATCAATTTTCCAAGCAAGACCTCGATTGTCTATTATTTCATTCTGAAACGCAATTCTTATTTCGAATGTTTAGTTATTTTTTCCTTCATCTACGAACAAAGATATTTAGACAGGATTTTTGTTTTCGAACAAATTCTATTTTTTCAACATTTTTAAAAAAAGCAACAGTTTTGTAATCATTTAAAAAAAACTTAATATAAAAAAGTATTCAAATGTTTGGTCAAACTAATTTTTCCAATAAAATAAGTTGAAAATGATTTTAAATAAAAATCTCTTCTGCAATTTAACGTACGGAAAAAACAATTCATCATTTTTCAATACAGCCACCCAGAAAGTTACGACATGTTAAGAATATGATATTTCACTTTTAAACAAAACCACTGAGTTTCCAGAAAAGTTCATTGATTAATTTACTATATAAAACAAAAGATTTATTTTAGACAAGGTCGTAGTGAATGTGCAAACTTTTTTCCTCGCTAGTAAAATGTCAGGTCAAATCAAATTTATGAAAATCAAGCTCTAAATTCATTCTGAAATTAAATATCATAAATATAAATATTAATGAAAATGCTAAAGATTTTCTGTCATTACGCAAGACTGAATTTTTGTTATGAATCCCTACTACAATTTATATTCAAAATACTTATCATTTTCTGGATTAAACTCGACTGAAAATGTGCTTTTACATTACATCAATTTTCTTCCAAAATTTTAGTCTTTCAAAACTTTATTATTGAACAATTGAGGAAAAGTTACAGTGAAGTTTGAACTGTATGAAGAAATGCATAAAATGTCATGCTGCTTACCCTCGTCCCTGCTGCCTGACCCTTCATTGTCAGCCGCCCGGTAATCCTCGGCTGTCTTGGCACCACACTCGAGCCTCTTCTACAAGGCGAAATAACTCAGGGAGACGTAACTTGCACGTCTCACCACAAGAACTGCAAAAAAACAGCTTGGCGATTTCGAAACCGAATTTGGACGTCGGCGTCCGCCGTCAGTGTGCTCACGTCACCATCCTGGCGATCAATCAAAATGTTCGGTTTTCCGAAGTCCCCATTTTCCGTTACGAACAGCAAAGTTTTATTTCACGCGTAACGAGGCGCCGATGATCATGATGACGATATAAGCACCAGACGTCTCGCTACATTTGAAATAAAAAATTTGTAGAAAAATACTATCTGCAAGTAATTATTTATGTAAATAATTTATAAAAAATATGTTTGAACCAAATAAATGCAAAAAAGTGATAAATTGTGAGTTTCAACTATTTTCATATAAGATGAAAAAAAACGAAACATATAATGCCAAACACTACCCGGCATAAGATTTTGGACACTTGATTAAAAAATATTATAATTTCAAACTCCTGTAATTTAGGTACAGATTGATTTAAATTTTTGCAATTAAGCTGAGTATACATTCAAAAGAAATATATTGAATGGAACAGAATTTCATTCTGCTAATACAAAAATCATTTCAATATATTTTCGAAAGTATTTTGCATTGAGTCAAGCGCTAATCATTTTAAATATAATATTTTCACTTCAAAGTAGACATTTGCTTTGTGACAAAGCAAACATTTCATTGGACTTGATTATATGGAATATAAATTCCAGTTTCTATGTTAGGTTATATTTTGACAGGCAAACGAATTTTCAGTAGATCAAATTTATCACACATTTTTTCACAATAACGTTCTAACAAGCTATAAATCGAATTTTTCGAAATTGAGAATTTATTCCACGTTGACGTCATGCCGTCAACTTAGTTTTGTTTACATTGTCATAACCTACTCTTTTTATTGCGTAGAAGTGCACGCATGCGCTATAATGTTTGTTACATTTGCATTGAGAGAAGATGATTATTGCTTTCAATCAATGTTTTATGATTAATAAAGACGTTCTTTTTGTTACAAACAGAATATTTCCGGGGGTGTATAAAACCTGCTTGAAGAGTCTGAACATATATCGAAATTGTCTAGCCTTCCACCCTTATTAGTGCGCCCCTAAAATGTAGCTATTTATTAAAAAAAGTAGGTTGCAATAGAAGTCTCGCCGATTCGTGAAAAAAAACTTAGAGTGATTCGAATCGCAATATCTTAAAATTTGGTGTCTGGTCTTTCATTTCATGTGTTTTTGTGTTCACGGACAAACTCAAAATGGTTTCTTTACAGTTATAGTCACAAATAAAATAAAATAAAAATTAGCACATAAAAGTAAGTTGATTCATTAGTATACGTGAAATAAATATAAAATATATTACTTTACTTGATTTCTTAAAAGTGGAATATCTCAGAGACAAAAAATCATATCAATTTTTTTTATTTTTTAAATTGTAGCTGAGACTCCAAATTTTGAAATCCTCAAATTGACCTAAAAATGTTCTCACGAACTGGCGAGACTTCTATTGCAACCAATTTTTTCCAACAAATAGCTACACTTTAGGAGTGTACTGCGAAGGGGGTTGGGCGGTGCTAAGTAATTTCGAGAATTGATCAAACTCTTTAAGCATGATGTATACTCGTCTACCATGTTTAATTGCGGACATTTTTATCAATTTGTTCCTGATTTACAGTGGTTTGAACATATACATTTTTTAATCAGATGTCTAAAAATTTATCGTAGTGTATATGTAACTTTTGGAATTTTGCTTACAAGTCCACGTATATGTTGCCATATGGGGCATTTCATGTCAACTGGGCCACCCCGAAAAAAATAGTTTTAAACTGTCACATTTTAACTTAAAAATTATAATTACTGTTTTATAAAATTTAGATTTTAGTATATACGAATTTGAAGCTCTTGAAATGAAGAATAAGATTTAATCATTTGTTTTCGTATTAGTTTTAAATGTCAAAAGGGTAATTTGGTAAAATAGATTTTATAGTATCATAATAAATAATAATATTATAAAATATAACAAAAATCGTATATCTAACATTTGTCAATTTGAAAAATCGTTCTAACGATTATAACCAATAATCGAAAATCGAAATTTTGACAGTTCACGTTCTTTCTAAGTAGATTTTCATTAAAGCGAAAAAAATACGTATTTTTTTAACGAAGTATTGTTCCACCTTAGAAATCAACGACGTTGTTGGTGATACTCTAAACAATATTTTAGGGTATGGTTCATCAAAATTAATCCGGTCCGATTAAACACAAAAAATATTTCTTTTTTTCTTTGCAGTTTTTCATCAAGTTATTGCAAATTATACGAAAACAAATTATTAAATCTTATTCTTCATTTCAAGAGTTTCAAATTCGTAAATACTAAAATCTAAATTTTATAAAACAATAATTATAATTTTTAAGTTAAAATGTGACAGTTTAAAACTATTTTTTTCGGGGTGGCCCAGTTGACATGGAATGCCCCATATATGTTCCCATAAATACTACCATATATGTCACAATAATGATAACGTGACACATAAATGATAGCAAATATGGCAAAACATATGGCTCCTATATGGATATTTACCTGCGTAGTCACATAGCATTTCTTAAATCCCTTTGTATAGCTAAAATTATACTGGAATCTCCCCTTAAAGTAATCATAAAACATCTAATCTCTACCATTGATCATTCTCGTAAATCTAATAAAAAAAAGAAAGAAGCAGCACAATACGCAGAAATAAATGCGAGGCGGAAGTATTCAAATACATATATCAACGTCAGAATGAATTACCTACTTTATGTGAAGTTAGTGCTGCAAACGTTTCCGCGGGTAACAAATGATAAATACGCAAGTATCTGGGACCACATTGACCTGAAAAAGTATTCTTTCGTACGTCCGGCATCTTTCAATAAAAAGTTGAAAATAAAAATCGACGCGCTCAAGCAGTCATTGATGCCAAAATGCTAAGCTTCAATGGCAAATAATGCTCGCCCAGAAACTTAAATCAGAAAATGCCGCAGTTATAAAGAATTCAGCAAATTTAAATTCTTTAAACGATCGTTTCAATGGGTATTTGTTATCTTAAGCCAACATTTTGCGCCTCATGATGAATAACTTTAATGTGAATATGTGCGTGCAGTGATTTCAATTCAAATACGAATTTATTAGATTTTTTGAGCGAAATATGATGCAGCACTTGAAATACGTGTTCGGGTATTAAAACATTTTATTAAATTGCTCCTTTAATTCAATTATATCTTTATTTAGATTGCAATTTCATGCACGCAAGCTCGTTTCGGCGATTTTATTGATATAAAAATGTGATCACAAATTAATTATGTTTGCAAATGTTTTTTACAGAATAAACTTAATTTATAATTGTTGACATTTTATATTATATTCGGTCTAAAATATTGATTAACAAAATTATATCTATTGAAAATAATTTAATTTCAAAACTAATAATGGATTAAATGTAACTTTTAACTTTTGAGTATAATCAAAAAATTATGATCTAAAGGTTATCGGATTAATCGTGAAATATTGTTGCTCATCAATTATCAGTAGGCATATCGATTCCCAAGTTGGGTCAAATTTTATCGCCTGATTTCGTATCGTTAATTATGAGAAAACAACAAACAGAGAATTCTCGTTTGTAAATTTGGATCATTTCAAGTTTAAAATTGACTAATATATTCAAAAATTCAATATAATTTTTATCAAATTTCATTTCGTCGAAAACAGACAAATAAAGGAATAACTTCTAGTAAATTTTATAAACGTCGATTCATTACAAAAAAGAATTCAATCTAATTAAATTTTAATAAGTTTAAGTGCCAACATTTCTAAGTCTCAACACCAAGCTGTGAATTTGAAATTTTATTCTGTGATTTTGATCGCTTTAATTGAATTGACATCGTCTAAAAAATGTACTTGAAGCTTGGATTTAGCATTTATTAAGCCACTCTAAACGGCGTACTTTTAGCGAAGTGGCGATGATTTAATATTTCACCGAAGAGAGCTCATGTGCAAGTAAAAGGATACTTGCACTTGTTTTTCATTATCCATCAAGATATATATGTATATATAGCAACAACTCACTTCAATACATCATCTGAAATTAACTTGGATAAAAATGTTTGCAAAAAATATTGTTATTTTTCTTTTATTACCAACAAAAAAGACAAATAAATAGTCAGTAATTGTTTTCAATTCACAGATTTTTTTGCAATGCATTAATAACGAATAGCGAAATGAAAAGGAAAGAAAAAGAAACAATAAAATATTGTATCGGTAATAACGAGGTTTCATATCGATTCTAACAGTTTACGCATCTGTATTAATTGTCAATACTTTTTATGCTAATTATCTAAAATAATTTTATTAACAATTGAAGAAATTTTTCTTTTGAACAAAAAAAATTAAATTACAGGACGCAATGCAAGGGTGGATCTTTGTTACAATTGGATTACCATTGATATTACCAGTGTAATCTGTAAAATCAATTCGTAATTTGTGTCCAATATCCGTACATTCTGTATCTGATTTCATCGACGTTTGTTAGTGCGTGGTTTAATCTTGATACATTTAATAACAATAGTGATATCAGCTTAATCGTTATCTTCAATACAACAATTTTGTAATTTTAACTCGTATAAATAAAGTTGATTATACTATAAAAATTAACACCCTCTAAAAAATAACTAACAATTCTTGAAAAACAGTAACACTCTGTACATATAATTATTACACTTTTACAAAAAATGCAGTGCAAATTTGCGAGCTTTAAATTTAAATTGCTTTTCATTTATTTGCACATGATATAATTCGCTAAATATTGTCACAATATTTGCATCGAGTGCAAGTTACACTAAGTTATCCTCGTTTTAAAATTATCAGATAAGCAGCACAATGGGAGTCTCCGTAAATGTCATATCCCTGTTTTCACTTCAACTTTGCGTCGTCTGCAAAACGGCGTTACCACGCAAAATTTTAATTAAAAAAAGAGAACATTAATTGCTGCACAGCGACATTGACGAGACATTGTTTAAATTAATTTAAACTCAGTACTTTGTGTTATTTTTTTTTTACGTAAATTGACGCTTGAAAGTGGAATGAATGTTTCAGGTGGAACAAGGTTTGAAATTGTATCGAGCTCATAAACAGCAGGCTGCCGTACGCAAATGGAAAGGTGCTTTAAAAAAGATTGGACAACGTGAAGATAAGTTTGCCTTGCTCGGCTATCTGTATCAGGCTTACATGGACTGGGGAAAGTATAGGTGAATTATTCAATTACAACATTCTTGGAAATTCGCACTTAATATAACTATTCTTTTTTTTGTAACTTAATCAAAATTTGTTAATGAATTTTTAATTAAAATATTTTTTTGTTGCTGCACCTAGTATAAAGTAATGAAGATTTGTAATTTATATTAAGAGATATTAAAAGTCAATTTCTGAACATAATATAGAGATTTTATGAGATTATAATGAGAGATCTTTATTAGATCATCCTCGTTTTGTCATTTTCCTTGACACGACTTTAACTTTATTACAAGTGTTTTAACATTTTTAGTAGTCACATCTATGTTAGAGATTATTAACTATACTTCTCTAGTTATAATGAATATTTTCAATGAAAATTGTTTATAATAAATGTTCATTTTAACACCACTAAATGGAAACTGACAAAAAGTTTTTGCTTTAACGGTGTCTTAAATTGAGACACCTTTGTCACACCAATTCTTACTCCGGAAGCATAAATTTTTTTATCGCATCGTATCCAACTTCATTTGTAATTCAGAGAGAGGATATTTTAATTTATGTTTTATCGCACAAAGAGAAAAAATAAAGTATCAGAACAAACGAATTTTCAGCTGTATTTTCCGAAGGTTTGTTAAATACAGTCGAGAATTGTTTTTTCTCCTTTCATATTTAAATTTTTGCTTTTCAAAAAAATTAACATGAGTCATTCATATATATATTTTTAATTTTAATAATAAAAGGGCAAATATTTGAGAAAAAATTGCAAAAAAAGTTCAGTTTTAATCATCGATATTTTTCTGGCATGTTTTTGAAAAACATATTACATATGTTATCGTATCTCGCGGTGACGTAAAATATGTAGCAGATTTGTTTCGTTCCATAAATAATGTAAATGAAATATTGCAAGCTACAAAATAATTGTAAATATTTTATGAGAGCACAAATTGTTGTGATGTTTTTTTTTCAGACACAGTATTGATTTTGGACACAGGCAGCTATCCATTTCGGAGGAACTTGATTCACCAAATATGAGAGCGGAGGCTTATTTAAATTTGGCGAGAGCTCATGAGAGATTGGGAGCTTTAGACAGAGCTCTGGCGTACGCCAGACATAGGTAAGATTTATCGCTGTTATTTTGTCCAATTGTTGCAGTTTAATTTTGCGTCGCGTCATTTGAATTGCAGTACAAAACTGAATCGAGGAATTTTACAGAAACTCAATCAATGCCGTTTAATTTTCATTTTATTACAGTAGGATTGGAATTTCAAATTGAACAAACATATTTGTTTCTCCTTCGAATAATTTGATTCCTTCAATTTCGTCTGACAAAATGGTCTACAACCATTAAAGGATCGATGAACTTTCATCGATTTTATTTATGCGATGTAGAAAATTTGGTTGACACAGTTATTTATTATTACTACTTGTTACAAGAATTTTCATTAAATAAATTAAGTTAAATTAATTTATTGCTACTAAAATACATTTCATTTTACTATTTTTTGAAATTCAAGAAATATACTTTAAATCATTTTTCAACTAAATTTGTGTATTTTTTCTCATATTTGCACAATTTTTTTTCTATATTTAAACAACTAATTCCACATAACAGTTACACAATTTTCAATTAAAATTTCAAATTCAAATTATGTAATAGAATTATAAAAAATATTCTGTAAACATGAATATTCAGTTGGAATTATAAATTCCATAAAATGGAAATTACTTAAATTTTATCATTCTTATAGAAACCAAATATTATTCTAATATATTAAATTCAATTTAAAATATAATTCAAAAATTCCAAAAGACCTTAGTATTATGAAAATAAAAACTAATTAATACAACATTTAAAAGTGAAAAATGTGAGAACTTTTCAAGTGGTTATTTTTAATTTATTATGCATTTTCCCAAAACTCCATTAAAATTTCAAACATTTATTTTATCTCAAATGTGTTCAACTTTAATCATTTCTATTTTTCTCTCCTAACACTTTTTTTGCCTCACATAAAATAGACACTAAACTATTATTAAGATTAATTGGGCGTAACCAAAAATAAATGTAATCGATAATAATAACAATAGTTAAGCGAGATAATTTTGTCCTTGTCCTCTGTTAAGCGTATTCTTTTCAGTTTGTACAACGAGTGCGATCAATGTGCAACTGCGGGTCTTGTTCATTTGACGGTCGGTAGAGTACATTTGGAACTAGCAGGATTTTGTAAAGCCTTGGAAGCTTTTCAAAGAGCGCACAAAATAGCTCATTCCATTCAGGATCCTTCTTTAGAACTGCAGGTAATTTTTTCGTTAGTAAAAGAATGAATTTTTTTTTGTTCTTTCTTTCCAAACTAAAACGTTACGGTTGTTCTGAGAATGCTAAAGTGTCGATTTTCATTTCCCACTTTTCTCTTCAGTGTCACTGAAATTCGGCCAAACTGCAGTGTAAGATGAACTCAAACGGTTTAATAAAGAAGAAGAAAAAAAATGAATTATTCAAGTATCTAGAGAGTGAGATTTAAGAAATAGTTATTGCGGTCGTGAATTTTACGCGTAAAAGCCGGAAGGAAAAGTGGTAATAATTTTTACGAGCAGGCAAAAATTACGGCGAATAATTGGCGAGTTTGGAGTTATAGCGCAAAAATAAATTATGTGCAAGTGTGCAACGATACCCATCCGCTGTTAGAATTGTACTTTCGTAAATTGAATTTCCGTTTTGTTCGCTTTTAACTGCTGTCTTTATTTCATTATCATCTTTTTATCGCGTGTTTTCTGTATTCATTTTTATTAAAAAAATATTTATCTTAAAATTAACGTTTTTAAATTTGCATTTCAAATTTTTCAGCGAGCTGTTTTGATTTAAATATTGCACTGAGTTATTAATGGAAAATTTTCCCCTTTCAGATTTATTTTGTATTATTTACATTAAAAACGAAAAAGTAATTTATTTTGGCAATTCATTTAAACATATTTTATTAAAAAAATTAATTGAAGCCTGTAATTAAAAGTTTCTGGATAAAAATTATGTTTAAATTACTGAGAGATAAAAAAATCGTGCACTTTGGTTTTAATAATTCACGTGACATTGATTGGCAGATTTATAACACAAAAGTTAACGAATGTTGATAGAAAATATTATCCTCAGTAATTAAAATTGTTACCACATTAATAATGTCAATTAAGTTTAATATCAATCATTTATTATACAATTAATATTTAATTTTAATTATTTTTATTGATACAGTTTTTGAATATATATTACTTTTCAGTCAACTTGAATGAAATTGTATACATTGCATAATTAAGATAAACATGTTTTTAATGTGTAATACGTTTTGAACATGTTTTATGCACTTATGAATCTTACAATAATTTATAACATTATTATTTATCAAAAGCGGTTTAATTATAAAATGTTTTTCTCTGTACAGGAATTTGAATTCTGATTTACAGTTGACAAAAACGTAATTTCATAATAGCATTATTACATTTACAATTGATGGCCTGTATACCAAAAATAACGATCTAATTTCTCCAACTAACTTCGAGCAAGTTAATCTGTCTAATATCATTTACAAGCCAATGTATTTTTGCAGAAAAGTTCGTGTTGCGCCAGAACGACTTATCAGTACACATATTTTTGATGTGTATATCTAAACAGTACTATGAGAGAGAGAGAGAGATATGATAATTTAAAATATTTTCGAAAAATAAAATTTCTTCCAGTGATAAATTTCTGAACAAAATCATAATAAAATTATTCAAGTTTATTCATCGACTTACTTTTTAAACAACTTTCATAAACAACAAAAAACTTTTAGTAAAATACAAGTCTTTTTCAGGTTTTGTTTTTACATTTGTTAAAACTAAACTTGGATTTTTTTTAAAAAAAGGTTTACGTGGGCTTGTCGGAGCTTTTCTGCAGATTACACGATGCGGAAAAAAGTGCGAGATATGCTGCACGGGCGTACGACCTGTCGAGGAGTTTGCAGCTCGGGGATTTGAACTCCCGTCATCACAGGGCAGCGCTTTTGCAAATGGCCACGGCGCTGCGCAAAAAGGGCGAGCTGGGCGACGCACACGATTATTGTTCGGTAAAGCAATTAATCATAACCAACACCGTTTAATACCGCGCCTCTGTTTTGGCTTAATCTCTGCCTGAAGTCCATCGTTATATCACTTTTGAGTGACGCTGACAAATCTCAAAAATCTAAATTTTGTCAAACAAATTTTTTTGATGAATAAAAAAAATAATCAACTGAGGCAAGTTAATAATATATAACAGCGACAAAAAGCAAAGCAATAAATTTGCGCCTTATCTTGCAGTATATTTTATACTTCTGTCTATTGCACCAATGAAGTGGGTTGTTCAAAGTTATTGCTGGTTAAAGTTCCAATACAGTGTAGATTTTTTTTCTGTTATAACTGCAGTGTAATTTTTGGTATTACAAAAAAAAAGAAACTCTGCAAACTAAAATGAATATTTTTTTAAAAAAACAATTAACTTTAAAGTAGCAGTTTTTTTAATAATGAATTTTAAAGTAACAATTCGTTTTAAAATAATTAAGTTTAAAGTAGTAACTTTTTTAAAAAAGTATATAAACTTTTTTAAGTCTGACCTACAATTGACTTGCACCACTTAATCAAAGATGAGTATTTATAAATTAAATTTTGCAGTGTAACTGTAAATTGACACATGTAGTTTGACTCGTTACATTCACATATAACTTCGCAGTTATTCCTGGTTAAACACACCTTAACACTTGGATTTAATTAAAATTACGTACACTAAAATATCCATATAGAAGGTATCGAAATCAGTTTGAAGTGAATTCAATCTAATTAACAGTGCGAAACAGATCGAGTGACACCTTACGAGAACTCAAATGAGAAAATATATTTCATTGGGTTAATCGACTGTCTAAATTGAAACACAAGCATCTGCTTTAAATTAAATTCAGTTCAAATAGATTTTGTTTGATCGTAGTTGTGTGGTCGGAGCTTTAATTTGAAATGAATTTGTCCGCAGGAAGCAACCAGGCTGTCTTTGGTGTCCGGTGACCAGGCCAGTTATGCTCGCAGTATAAGAATTATGGGTGATATTTACAGAAAGAAGGCTGACATCAATGTAATTATAAAATATACTAAACTTAATTTCACGAATAAGCATGCTAAATTAAAATAATTTACAAGCTAATAAAAATTAATGTACTTAAAAATTTCTGAAACAAACATTAAAATTATAATTAAGAAATTTCATTTCATTTAAAAGCTAAAAAAATGTGTACATTCATTTACAAAAGTTGTCGAGATAAGTTTTGTGAAAGAATATTTTTAATTTTATAAAAGTTAAATTGAACAAAAATAAAATTAAATATTTAATCCATTTTTTTTCTTTGAAATAAATTTTGTTACTAAAATATTAACTTAGTAACAAGATTATCAAAACAAGTAAATTTATCAATGAAAATATTTTTTTTTATTTTTTTTTTTTTTGCAGAAAGCGTTTCGACAGTACGAAAATGCAATGGGCTCAGCAGCAGCAACCGGGGATCGACTCTGCCAAATGGAAGCCATGGACGGAGCTGCGCGGTGTTTGGAAGCTTTGAGAATACAGCATAAAATATGTAACTGTCGTCCATTAGAATTCAACACGAGACTATTGGAAGTTGCTGGGTCAACTGGAGCAAAGGTCTGTCCAACTTATTATCATGTTTAACTGAAATTATTTCCCGAGTTCCGTTTGTACTGATGGCCTAGAAAAATGTTCAAAGTTTAGTGAAGAAAAAAAACTATAATTAAAAGTAATTCACATACTTGATACAAACTTTTTTTTCTTTTTTAAATTAATTTCATTCACAACAAATAATTAAACTGCAAAAGTTGTTAGAATGTGAGTACTTTTGATGTATTTTTTAGTTCAAAAAATGTTAAGGAGTTTTCGGCTGAGTTTAAACGGATTACACTTTTTGCATTATTTATTTTACGATACTTCGGAATGCTAAGAGAAATATGAACTGAGATTAGTATTAGAGCAGCAAAATTATAATTAGTACTTTGAGACACTCAGGGAAACACAAAATTAAATTTAATACCAAAATCAACAAATTGGCTCTCATTATTTTGAATGAAACAAGTACCGTTTCATTAGAAATTCAGCCAAATTTAATCTCAAGTTAATAATTCTTACTATTAATTATTTTTAAATCACGAAACATATGCAATTAAAATTTAACAATTTTAATTAGAAAGAACAAAAATTATAAATGAAATGAATTTTAGTTGTGAAATTAACAATTGTTTTGATTTCTGGTTTAGTTGTTGGTGCGAACTGTCAGGTCAAGACTATCTCGGATTTATGAAGCGCTCGGCGACGAAGAACAAAAGGCACATCATCAAAGATTAGCTGCAGCCATGGAGGAAGATTTGGAATTGCGATGTGGAGGGTGTAACGAATCATTCGGTCTAGTAGCTGATTCATTAGAGGCTCTACCTTGTTCGCACATTTTACACGCGAGGTAATTTCCGAGAATAAACTATTATTATGCATACTTTGTCTTCTAAATAAAATACCATTCATTGCCTAATTGACTGTTAATATACAAGTGTTTTGGTAATAATCAGCCATTCATTTTCTGAATTACAAATGTACTTAAACAAAGCTGTAATTAAAATAGATAATCTTCATTTTCCAAATGTAAAATTTGAAGAATGTTAACGTGACACTGGGCCAAACTATTCATTGAGCTGTACTACTTGAAAAGTTCTGAGTTAATGACACGTATTACTAATTTGTAATAGAAATAAAAGTAATTGAATTTAATTAAACTACGATTAAATATGAAATTGCAGTACCTAAATTAGGGGAAAATTATTAATTACCTAAAACTGTTCAGATTTATGTTTAGAATAATAAATATATTAGTACTACAAAAAATTATTTCACTGCACAATAAAAGTTTAGAAGAATAAAAAGTTTTAAAAAAATTATCTTTTGAATACGATGTGAAATATTAATTTTAATTATGAATTTGTATGACTTTTCACGTGCATGAATTTCCAGTCTAATACAAGGATATTCTCTCGCAAGACTTTTTCAAAATACAATTTTATCTGTACCTAAATATTTGTGCAACTTTAAACATTCTGTAAATATTTGAGAAGAAATATTTTTAATTTTGCAAGTCAAGAAGTTACAAAAACGTTTTAATAAATACACTTGAAACGTATCTAAAAGAGAACTAAAAAAATATAACAATCTCAAACAAAGAATTTCTTTTATTATCAGATATTACAAATTAAATTTTTACTTTTAATTTTCTTTTAAATGTTATTTGAGAGCCAATTAAAACATACTTTTAAATTTCTTTAGAAATATGAAAAATCATTTTTTTAAGAAACACTTTACTTATTAATTTTAAAAAGGTTATCAAATTATCGTCTACTAAATCATAATCCAACACACCAGAGATTACGTTAAAATCGCACGCACGGTGTATTAATTTTGAATATGATCCCTGCTGAATGGTTCGGTTACATTAATACGTGTAGCTTGGCGAACGCACTGTTATAAAACACGATCATGCACTTGGTATATAATGTCATTCTCATCGTCCAAAACCGTTATATTATGAACAACGACAAGTTGTCTCGCTCAACGAACATTAAACAGATAATTTCACGTGCATTGTTTAGCCATTTATTATTAAATCATTTGTCAGTGTTTCGTTTATACATCAATCACTCAAAACGAACATTTTTGCTGCACACAAAAATTGTAGTTTTTTTTACAACTGACTAGTTAAAAACTAATTGCTTTCAACTTATTACTTGTAAATGAATAACTTTCTGTTAACAACAATTTTAATTAATAATTTTTAAGTTATATGCTGGTTTAAGATACAACTTTTCAAGAAACAAATTATGCAAATAAATTACTATGATCATTTAAACTTTCTTGCTTTTTACCAGAAATACCATTTTACCCTTCATTTGTTTTCATTAGCGAGCTGTAGCGTTTCAATCATTGAACTTAGTAGGGATAACTTGTCTGATATTCATTTTCACAAATTTCTTCTCTTACATTCTAAGACAAGCCCTACTGCTGTACCGGAATAAGGAAGTGAACTCGATTTTAAGATTAAATTTTCAAATCAATTTACAGAAAAGCAGAAATTTGTGGAAAATTAAGCTAGCAAATTTGTTTAAAAAATAATGTTTAACTTACACAAAATATTAAACAAAAAAAAAAAAAAGATGGAAAACTTATAACAAGAAAATTCAAATATATAAGAAAAAATCTAATTATTAATTTAGTTATCATGAAAATTAATGACAAACCCTAACCGCAGCACAAATCCCTTAAAATCCAACATATTGGTTCTGCAAGAGTTTTAGACCCGCACTTTAAGGCGACTTAAAGTAACTTTGCTTTGTACAAAATTAACGAAAATTCAATGTTTAATTATTTTCGAATAAATCCAAGCATTGAAACAATTTGAATTAATTCAAGAATGATAAAATCTCTGCTTCAATTTAAAATAAAAAACATCCTGATTAACTGTTTAATGTCAAATGAAATAAAAAAGCATTTTACTTGGTATAAAAAATTTAATGAACCCGCATTTGTCCTTTTCAGTCTGACAAAAGTTAAATGAAACATCAAATGAACTTTCACATAAAACTAGCCTTTATATTTATTTATTGGATTTCAAGTACACGTTCCAATTTGTCTTATAAAATTATATCATTCAATTATTATGAAAGTTGATTTCATTTTTTCTTTGATAAATAACTTTTTTTTATTATTATATATAAAAAGAAACTTTTATTATTGTGTAAGAAGAAACTAGTGACCTTATTTTATTTAACAACAAGATTTAGTGACAAATTGTTATGTTTTTTAATTTTAAAATTGTCTTCTATTTTTCTCAAGTAGTGAAATAATTTGATAACATTTTCCTATAGGTTTAAGCTAGTCCGAATGACAATATTTTTATTTAGAATACAAAATTTGCTATTCTAATCTCAAATTCCTAAAATGACCAAATTAAAAATGCACCTTTTTTTGAATGCATTAACAAAATTTAAAATTCTTGTTTCATATAAAAAATAACTGTTATTAATATACATTTTTCCAGTTTTTTAATCTTTTGACCATTTGTCTGAAATGTCAAATTTGAAATGTGACACATGATTTTCAAATTGCAGTTTAATATTTTCTTTTTTACATAGAGATTAATTATTTGAATCGTCAAATAATTTATAAAAGAGAAACTTTCATCGAATCATTTTCTTTGTTAACAATTTTGTGAAAATTGAGAAACATGAAATTCCCCATAACCCGGTGTTTTTTCATTTATTTTGTACATTTTCAAATCTAAATAATTTGCTAAGTTGAACGTTGACCTGTATTTAAAAAAAATTAAATTCGGAGACAAATTTAGAGATTGAGAATTTCTAAATAATTTTGGTCTACCTAATAAAGCATAATTTATGATCACCTTAATTTTAAACTTTTCTTTTTCTAATTCTAAAACAATTAAAATTTGCTTCTTCTCTAATACCAAAACAGGATCTTTACTTAAAGTTTCCATCCAGTCTGACCAAACTTCTTCAGTATAAATAACTAAAGCAAAAAAATAACTAACTATAGGCTCTTGACATTTATTTATTCTGCTAACGTGAATCATTTTGCATAAGATAAACGACAACCCTTTTGGATCCTGATCAAGAAGTGCACATTGAACGCATACTAATGAGCATATGCACGCTGATGATGCGGAAACCACAAAGATGAAGCACGCCCTAGTAAAAAATTGATCGGGCATGCCATATCTTTGATATGTACCTTATCTAGATTCGATGTGGTAAACAGGGTCATAATAACCACATCGGGGCCTTATGTGGGTCATATCTGAATTTCCAATAAGGTATAGACCATGGATGTAACGTTTGGTATTGGTATGTTCATTATAAGAAAACCAAATGGGGCTACATTAAATAGACATAATCTGAAATTATATTAAGGACCTCATTAGGCTTGCCATTAATCTGCCATATTTTGTTCATTATGTTGTTCGCCAATTCTGAGCCTTATCATGTATCAGTTATGTGGCCAGAATATGGAAACCTATTATGGTTATAATGAGTATTCCATTTAGCATTCAGGTGTGATTTTGAAAAATGGCATTATAATCAGTGTTGGCAAATTTATTAATGCAGCATTAAGCTTAGTATTAATGTGGAATTTATATTAATTGTATTAATTTTAATAAAATTAATTCTTATAAAATAATTATTTTTATTAAAAAATTATTAATTGAAATATTTTCATTAATTCTTTTGTTATTATGATTATTATTCCCTGCAGTAAAAAACGATATGGTTTACGATATCGAAAACAATATGTGAAACCATATCAAAAACCATATAGTACACAATATAGAAATCCATAAGGATTTCTATAATTTTTTTTTAAAAGAATAACGCAAATTTTTGGTTTTTGACAAAAATATTCAAAATCTTCAAATTAACAAAAATTTCAAAATTTACATTTTTCAAATATTTGATAAAAATTGTAACTTGAAAATGGGATTGATTTGAAAAATTTGAAAATTTAAAAAATTAGAAATTAAAAAATTTGAAAATTAAATAATATGAAA
>JABFPM010001522.1:0-19908 GCA_022817325.1 Idris sp. 1 HC-2018
CGTCGATTTGGGCGAGTTTTACTCGACTTTGGTCGTAACATTTGATATCCGGATAGCGATTTTTGTACAAATTTTCACGGGCTTCAGAAGCTCTGGTTGTACGGTCAGTAAATCTATTTGAAAAAAAGTATTTTTTTTAGTAAACTTGAAAATTAATTGCAGTTTAATAAAAAATACTTTTGTTTGATCTTAAAGGTGATGCTCTAAAAGTTGTAACAAAATGTATACCTGTCAGGTAAAAGTTCAAATTCATGCTGAAAGCCATAATCCGAATCGCGATGTCGATCGAAAAATGCTTGCAACAAGTCGGCTTTTAAAATAGGCGGCATGTCAGGTGGTGTGGGTGTGACAAGCTGGTGTCCCCTTCTTAGGCTTCGGCACAAGTGTCTGCGTAGAGATAATACATGACTGTGATTAGTAGATTTCGATAATTTTTTTAATTTGATCGTACAGTGTGTATGGGTTTTAACATTTTCTTGTTATCATTACCTGAAACTGCTTCTTAAATTAATAGTTTCTTCTCCTCGCTGTTGGGAACGTTTAGTATATTTGTGAAATAGGTATAGCGTGATAAGAAGAATGACTGTGAGTATAGATCCCAGGATCACTTGTAAAATTAGAGTCACCGTCATAGATTCAGTTGCCATTATATTTATTGGATCGACTCCGGCAAACAAAGGGTTAAAATAATTTGTATAACCAACGATATTTTGTTCTTCTCCGAAAACTGTAATTAATTTTAAATCGTTAATTGCGGTATAAACAATTAAAATAAATTTATTCAAATGTTATTGATATAATCTAATTTTTAATTGATAACTGATATATTTTTAATCAGAACAAATTACAAGTCATTAATAAGAAACAAAATTAATCAAGGTATACATTTCGGTAATAATGATAATTAACTATCTAATAATTAGTTGAATCTATTAATTATAATAATTATGGTATTTAATTTAATTTAATAGGCATACCAATTAATTCAATAAATCCAGTGTAATTAGATCTTTCATCCAAAAAGCCATCCTGAGGTAAATTGATGGTAAATTCTGAATACGAGTCTGTTGATTTCGAGTCTTCCAAAAGATTTCTTCTTTTTCGATCACTTTTTGTCTTTTCAATTTCTGAAGGCTCTGTTGATATCAAATTTGCATCTGTTGTTATACTGTTAGACATCGTTGAACTTGTGATTTTAGTTGGTGGTAAGGCCGTAGTGGTGCCTGCAGTTGAAACTGGTGTACTCGAAGAAGTTGAGCTCAAAGTTGTTGTCATGACTGACGTTGTTGTTTCACTCTGAAAATCAATTTAAAATTATTAACATTTCTGCTGGAAATTTATATTAAAATTACTTACTTTTTATTAATTAATTTATTATTAATAACTTTATAATATTATTTGTATTTTAAATTAAATGTGATAAAAATAATTCTTTAAACTAGATGATTTTCAAATTATAAACCTGTGTAACTTCTTCAGGTACAAAACGAATGTTGCTTGACGGTCTCGGTTTCAAGCCTGTGCACTGTAAACAAGTGCCAGTGATATTGGTTGTCTGTTCACCATCACCAAGGAAAATTTCCGAGGTTAAATGAACGCTATCAAACATTTCAGCTAAATAAGCTCCGCTTAACGGTATTTCGTGCACGTAGTTGTATGAGTACACTGGCATTTCTCTGGGTGGGGGCAGCTGAGCCACCGATGTTTGGGCTTCCAGTTTCACCATAAATATTCTATAACAGCATATAGGACCGTTTCTTTCCGTCACTCGTGGTAAGCTTAATTTAAAAAATTGTTTCCCGTCGCTTTCTATTTTCTGCCAGGAAAAGGTTATGTCATCTCGATTTGGCATCGCTGGCTGAGTCCTACAGTGACCAATCGCTTCTTCACCAGGAGACATGGATTTTGTTATGCTCATTATTCGAACCTGTTTGACAAATTTATTATATATAAAATACTTCAAGTAAATTTTTTTTAAATTCAACAATATTTCTACGTTTTTGTTTTAAATAAAACTTACCGTATAATTCGTATTAGGCATTACATTAGGAATTATACTTTTGTATTCATTTTCATGAAATGTTTTATTAATTACACTCATATTGTCTAACGCTAAACTTCCTGTTTGGTCTATAAAAGTTGTACTGCCTGTGATCTTTGCACGATACTGCCAAATTTGGCCATTAGGTTTTTTCGGAACAGCCCACGATAAAGATACATAATGGTTACCTGTATCATTATCCACACCACAAGTTACTGTGAAATTTTGAGGAGGACTTGAAACTAAAAATAAAAAACACATTTTATTTACAATAAAATTAATTTGTTAAGAATTGATTAATAAAGAAAAATAAATTTTAGTTGTAATATTTACCTCCATCTAAAGTAGTGCCGTTGTTTACTTCGCTCCAATTTCCACAGGTTTTAGTATACTCGCTGCAAGCTGCCACCTTAAAATTATAAACTGTAGCAGGTTGTAAGTTATCGAACAAATAAATGTTATTGATGTCTTTTTTTGTTGGGTAGAAAAAGGATTCTTTTGATTCTTGAGTTCCAACATGATTTAACATGAGATTATAATAGTGTGTATAGTCAGCAAGATGAGATGGCGGTTTCGTCCAGGCAATTGTAATGGAATGCGCAGTACTTCCCTTCAGCGTTACTTTTGGAATAAAAACAGGATCTGTAAAATGAGCAATTATTTATTGTAAAAAATTATTTGTTAATTCAACATTTCACTTTATTTTCATTAAATTTACAAAAGCAATAAATAACCTTTGTCTAAAGTTTTAATCCAAGTGTTATAGGTATAAAAACGTGATTGTCCAATAGAATTGATGGCTCCAATTTTTATCTGATAATCTGTAGATGTTTCCAGATTTTTTAACACGTGGCTCGTATTTTTACCCGATATTGGTTCAGCATTGAACTGCCACTGCTGGGTCTTATTATTAAGTGTATATATGTGATAATTTATAATAGGATCATTCTGGTCTTGAACTGTCCAGTTCAAGTAAATACTGTTTGTGCTTACGGGTTTTATAAAATCTATGACCACTTGTGGAACATCCAAGACAAACAAATGAGATGCTGCACTAATTTCACCGTTATAATCGTAGGCCTTACATATATAAGTTCCGTTGTCATTTCGATTGACAACTTCAAATTCCAATTTTGAGGTGAAATAAGTTTCGTTAACTCTCTGTATTTTTGTTCGATTTTTGAAGTCTCCTAGCGAGTCTGTGTCATTTCCTTTTGTCCAAGTGATGTTTTCAATTGGATAGCCGTATAAATGGCATTCTAATGTCCCAGATTCGGTTTTTTTCACTTTTACTGTTTCGTTTGTTATTATCTTTCCAGGTTCTAAATGAAATATTAAACAAAGCTGTGATTTTTAAAGTTAAACAAAATTAATATATTTTTAAAAGAAATTATTTTTCCTTTTAAATGTCAAGCCAAATTATATTCAGATTGGGTATATCAATTAAAAACATTATTTTAATTGAATTAAAAACCGATAACTTATTTATTTACAACTGTTTTCAAAAAGCTTTGATTTTCTGTATTACATTATGCAATGATAAAATAAGCTGTATGTAATTCAAAAAATATTACGTACAGATTATAACAAAAATGTTTCAAATGTTACAAAAGGGAACTGCAATTGTATGTCATTAACTCTTAAGCTACCGGCGTTTATTTGCGGCAATTGAATTTGTGAACTCAAACGTGCGAAAACATTTCTAAGCGCATTTATGGAATACCAGTAATTTAGACAAATTTTACCGGAAGTACTTTAATTCATCTCATAATCCAACTAAGCACGTGTCAAAAAAGTAATTTACAAATAAACGTTACATATACGATTAACTTTTACTTCTTTTTTCAATGAAAAAGTTCAAATTAATAAAAAGCAATACAATTTGTGATTTTGAATAGATCAAAGCTAACTAATTGTGCATTGTTTCTCACCATAAATTTTTATTGTAATATTTCGGTTTTGTTCAAAACTGCCATCGTTTGCTTTAACATAACACGTGTAATTGCCACTGTCCTCTCGTTTTGCATGTAGAATATCCAAGCGTGCTTTTAAATCCGATTCTCTGATTGTTGTAAGATTCACGCCTTCACGATTCCACCAGACCTGACTAGGAGTTTTGGCACTGCACGTGAGTGAGGGCGTGCTACCTGCTTCTATTCCGGTCGCGTCTTGTGACACCGCAATGTAAATATTGTCATCCTCTGGGATCAAAACTTGACGTTTATATAAATCTATTTTTACATCTACAAAAACAACGATATAAAGTTAAAAATAAAAACCAAAATTTCTGTCAAAAACTTGAATTTAAAAAAAATCAGTCTTTTGTACCATCTCAAAAACTTTTTACAAAAGACTTATCAAAAAAGAGAGAGATAGAGAGAGACAGAAAAAAATAAATTTTTACCGGGAAGATTGTTGCTTAGGGTAAAAGTGACGAAAGACAAGAGTAGAAAGGAAAAGATGACACTGGGCTTTGGCATTGCGCTGCTGCAGGGCATCGTGACGGCAACGACAGGGTGGTTTCACTGTAGCTACGTTGGCTTGATTACTCCAGCGTTTCAGTTCACAACGACGACGGAAGCGGTTGACGCGGCAGATCGGTGGGGCATGCTCCGACTAATATTTTTTACCGCTCGCGATTAACCTGCCTAAACACACCTCTTTTCACTTTTCTGGCGTCTGAGAACATTTATAACACTACCAAGCCGAACTGTTCGTCCCAACGACGTTTCGAGTTTCAGCGTTGCATATGCCTGCTACGACAGCTAGATGGCCTCCGTCGATCTGACCGTTAAAGTAGGAAACAGTTTATCCCCCTATTTCAATTACCCAACTACGCCATCTACCATTTTAATAATATATTTTTATTTATTTATTTTTGAATATCTTTTGAGAGATAATAATAGAAGAGCTTTTTAAATAAAGATAATAAATAAAGGATGAAAGATTTGTAAACAATTTTCGAGGTATAGTTAAATTATTTAAATACATGATGTCAGTTATTATTGTTTATTAGAAAATGTAGAAAGTTTTACAGTAGATGTTTACAAACAAAATACTTTTTTTGTTTCGTTTGTCATCAAAGTGGTCAACAACTTATTTCTAGTCGGAGAGCCAAAAAAAATATAAACAAACGTACATAACCTATAAGGCTTGTTGCCAAAGTGTCTTCTTCCGTGAATTGGATTCAACGTCAACTTAGGATCGAAGACAGCTGAACTTCGTTGCGTGTTCAAAAAACCATCTTCTATCTTTGTCATTACCCTAACCTTACATAATCCTTATCTTGTCTTGGCTTTACTTTATTTTTACTTTGACTTTTTATTCAATAATCAGAAATAGATTAATTTTTTTTATTTTGTTAATTTATTTAATTGTATTGATTTGGTTTTACGTAATATTAAAAATATAAATAATTAACTGATATTTATTCAAAAAATTAGAAATTTATTTAATTATACTATAAAAATAAACAAATACAAATAAGTAAATTTATTTGTATTAAAATTTATTTTAAACCTTTATAATTATTTTATAAAGTATCATAATTGTAAGAATTAATACTTTGTATTAATTTTTTTTATTTTTAATTTATTAACAATTAAGTTAAGAATAATTGCTGGAATTTGTCAGTAATATAAAATGGAATCTACTGGTACAGAAATTGGGAAACTAAAAAAATGAACATTAGGTTTGTATACAGAAATTATACTTTTGTAATAATTTTTACATACATGTATATTTTGTTAATTAGTATTAATTATTCCTGTAAACATGTCTTTAGGCATAAATAACAAATTAGGGTTGCCACCTTGGCCATTTTGAGCCGGAGACTCCAGGTTGAATCAAAAACTCATAATAGACAGTTGTATAAGTGCAAGAGAGAGGTCCGATGTTCTCCGGGTCAACTGAAGCTAAGAGTTGGCAATCCTATTACAAATACATATAGAATTATAAAAAAATTAAAAAAATAAAATAAAGCCAAGATAAGATAAAGATTATGTAAGGTTAAGGTAATGACAAAGAGAGAAGATGGTTTTTTGAACGCGCAGCGAAGTTCAGCTGTCTTCGATGCTTCGATCCGAAGTTGGCGAATCCGATTCACGGATTCAACGGATTCTTGCTTTCGAAAACGCACCCTCAGTTGTTTTTAATTTGAGTAATATGTAAACAAACAACAATGTCAACAACAAAAACTTATTCGCGTTGGACAAAGGAAGACAAACTAAAATTATTACATGGTTTGAAAAAGTACGGTTATCGTGATCTAAGAAATATTGCAAAACTTATTCCTAATAAGAGTCATGCGGCAATAAGAACGATGATCTACAAGTACTCTGTTTTGGCCAAAGAAACGGAGCAAACTGAAAATCCTATAGAAGAATGGCTCAAACAAAGTAATTTTCAAGATGATAAATCAATGATACCTGAAGCTATGCTGTATATAAGTTTATTCGAAGATCATCCGGAACCTATTGAAACAGGTGGAATCGATGTTAGGTAAAAATTGTTTATTACAAATTGTTTTAAACAAAAAAATTAAAATTCTTATTTTAAGTTTTAAGAATAAATTAATAATTTTAATTTTGTATTAGCGCTCTTTATGATATGTTTTATCGAGCATCTACAAATGGTGGATTAGCTGAACTAAACAAAACCGATAGTGAAGCTTTAAATAGTTTACACGAGGTAATAAATTTGAAGCAAACCTCATCAACGGAAGCAGAAGTTTTGGAATATTTAAACGCCATTAGTGAAAACTTTACAAAACCCCCTGAAAAAGTTTACTCGAGGAAAGCAGATATAATTTAAAAAAGTAAATGAAGTAAATGAAGTTTGTACACAAAATTATTATTTTTACTAAATAATGATGATCATAAGAATTTAACTTAAACTTTTTTGTTTCAGGACTGAATATTTACGAATTAGTCATTCAAGTGATATGGTAATAATTAACAATATTTATTGTAAACAATACTTTTATTTCTATTAGATTAACATTTGTAAAAATACTACTATTTACCGAATCTAAAAACAAATTAGTTTCTAATAAATCTAATGTAAAATAAAAAAACACAACTAATAATATTGATCTTTGTGTTTCATTCTTTTGTTTTAATATTTTATTGAACTTTAACGGATAAATACATGCTACCATAAAAAAATTTGAATAATTATTATTTAATGTAAATCATTCAAATAAAACTTATGATCTAATAAAAATACGTGTAAAATCTTTACATGTAAAAAATTCTAATTTTATGAAATTAATCATATTCTTAGAGATAAATCAATTGTCTTATATTATTGTACAGATGTATTGTTTATTTTCCACGTAACCAACATTTATGATGCTTTAAAATGATTTGCGATAAAATTATATTTAAATATTGTTTTATAAATCAATTGTTTCAAAATTCACATACATTCAATACAGTAAATGTACATAATGTATACACGTTTGTGCATGAAATGTTAATGTAACATCATTTAAATATTTGTTGAATTTTAACAGTACATATATTAATATTATAATACAATAATGTAATAGCTCTCAAAACGAGAATCGTTATGGTAACATGTAATTAATACTCATGGAATCTAAAATACCTTATAAAGAATAACATTTTAGATCAAAATTTTGCTTTCACATTCTGAGTATTGTACAAGACAATCGAGAAATAGTCGAAAGAAAGACAAAATGCATCTTTTTAATGTGCAAACTTAATTATCTTATAAAAAAGGATTCTTTTAAAAAAGAAAAATTATTCATTAAAAGTAACTATTTAAAGTTGCCTGGGAATAACAGGATATCTTAACTCTTCAATATTTCCCACGCATCATCTTCTAACTTTGAATTCAAATTAGCTTCTGATTCCCCATCAAAATTGATCAGAGATTCTTCTCTCGTTTTCTTTTCTTTTGACCGGCTGCTGGCTTTGGATTCAGCAGATCGCCTTTGTACTGATTCGCGATTATATCCAGAAGATTTTGATGCATTAAAATCACCTCTGCAATTAAACAAATAATGATTCATAAGAATAATGATTGTAAATGAATATTTAAATTTCATACCTTGAATTAGATTCTGTAACTAAGGAAGACTTTTCAGTTGAATAAGCACTGTCAGCTAATCCTTCGTGATAAGAATTTGAAGAGCTCTGGTAGCTGTTTTGTGCACTATAATAATTTGGTTCGGAAGAATTAGTGCCAGCCACATCGCCCCATCCCTTTCGTCCTAAATCTCCGATCTGAATAAAATGTTACATTTTTAATCATAACTAATTACAATTTTTTAAAAATGTACATTTTTTACAAATTTCACCTTAGTGGTCAAATTATTGACCTGATCCCCTAAATTTCCCCAAAGGGTACCGTCTTGAACCTAATAAATAAAATATAACAAACAAATGAAATAAAATAAGGATAAGAAACATAATACGAAATAATGAAACACGTATTTAAAAAAGTATAACACATCAAACAAATTATAATTAAATCAAAGAAATAAGGGTTTTATTTTTAAAAACTAAAATTAATTACCTTACTAGAAGCCATTCCACCAATTTTAATAGCACCTTCTGTAGCCTTGCTAGCAACTTTTATTGCAGAAGATGACAATAATGACCAACTCTAAAATTAAATAAGAACAAAATTAAAATTTATTAATCCATCAGTATTTAATAAAAATTTTAATTTTCAACAAAATGATGTTTACACTTGCTATAGATGATACAGCAGAATCAAAAAATTCTTGTGAAGAACTCTTAGGTGGTGGATCCATTTGATATCCAAACCCAACATATTTTCCTCCTTGATTCGATGAAACACTGCTAAAAGTTTGTGTACAAAATGTAAATTTGTCCTCAATTCAACTTAATTGCTTTGAAAATAATTTCAGTTTATAAATTAGATGAAAATTAAAAAAATCTTGTTTGAATGCTTACCTCGGAGAATTGGGTCCATCATTCTGATATGAATTGACTTGGGACTCACTACCATATAAGCTTTGATAGCTAGATGAATTGACTGGTTTACTTGATGAACTTTGTGGCTTCTCTTCTGTAGGGAATGGGACGTAGTTTTTAGCAGAGGATGTACTTGGACTCCAAGGTTCACCTCTCGCTTCAGTAGCAATCTAAATTTATTTTTGTAAACAAAAAAAAAATATATTATTTTCATCAGGATTTAAAATTTATTAGAATTAATTTGATTATTTTTTAATTAATTTAACTGTCACCTTATCTCTGTACAATGCAGCAGCTTTCGAGTCATATCGTTGTTTGAGTGGCTGAGAATCGTCCCAATCTGGCTGGGATTCGAAGAATATACGTGCTTTTTTATTGCCACCAATTCTCATTTGCTCTTTGTGTACGTCCTTCCACTTGTCCATCGAAATGGAACGAATGAACGAAACATGACAGCCGAGTGATCGGTGCACTCCGGAACATTGCAAACATAAAAATATTCCATATGTAACAGATGCCCATTGTGGGTTATGTGTTCCACATTCGAAGCATTTCTAAAACGAACATGAGAAGTTGTTAGAATTGTATATCAACTTTTGTTTAGCAACAAAGTCGATTTACTTACGTTATTTTCGTTTTCTTGATCTTTAAGACCTTTTATCAGTCGGCGAGTAACAGGACTTGCCATCGTAAATTGTTCTCCAACTGGTCAGTAATTAAAGTGAAACGACAATTAAATGCAGGTTTAGAATTAAACACGTCAACAGGGCATTAATTTCTCGTTATATTAATATTTTGTGTTATGCTATTCATGCAGGAAATATAAAAATCAATATTATTTAATTTGATTCAAATTAAAGTTCTGTATTTTCTGACGTGGACCAATCTGAAGTTAGCTGCAAATCAAACTTTGACGTTTAAGGCATTTGTAATGAAATTGTCTGATTATCAAGTTGGAAAAATCGTAAAGCACATGCGCGTTTATGGTTATTCAAAAAATTTTTTTAATTATTTTTAAAAAATTAAGTTTCAAGTTTATTTAACAGAGAGTAATGTTTAATATATATTTTTGATATATACAAGATGTCCCAGACCACCCGTCCAGGATAATTATTTTAAAAAGTTCAAATGCGCCATCTATTAAAAATTTAAAAAATGTTTCAGACAAAATGTTTTTAGTTTTTTATAACAAATTCGAATCTGCAATAAAAAATTGAGGTACCCATTTGATTTTTTGAAGGCTCACCCCTTACCCCTAATAGGGGTAAGGAGGGGGCGGGGTGTTTTTGGTGTCATTGGATAGAGTTTCAAAAAATATCAAACACGTGGTTTTTTTGTTTTGATTTTTCATTTGAACTTTTCAAAATAATTATCCTGGACGGGTGGTCTGGGACACCCTGTATATGTATATACTTTTTTAAATAAAACGAAAACAAATAAATAAAATAAACTGATTTATATATAAATTAATATATAAATATTCATTTTTAAGCATAATTTTTTAATATTAAATAAAAGTGTAAACGATGTTGGATATATATTTTATAACAAAACTTTATTATTTTATTTATCATAAGAATAAATTTTACAAATAAAAGAAACACTATTTTTCTTAAGAACTATTTGACTTTTTCATTTTTGAAACTTTCATCAATCTTACAAACATTTTCATAAGCTATTCTTTTTACAACGTCATCTTTAATTTGTACATCAACGCAATAATCATCAAACCGCACTTTTTTTACAGTGCCAACTTTTCCTTCATGAGTTCCTTGAAGTACTAAAACATCTTTACCCAATCCCGGGATAACTGTTTCCAAATGTTCCTGGTCAAATTTTATAACTTGACCTTTAACATCGTCAGGACTGATTAACTTAATTTTACCTACAAAAAAGTCTTCGTCTACCAATTCAGTCACAAGACCTTTTGATTTATAATATTTTTCCCCTAAACTCTTCGTAACAACTTTGATAACTATGCCTTTTCTGAGCCAACCTCGTTCAATTTTTTTACTCGTACTACTCTCAACTTTGATCTTCTTTACCAAACTTTTGTCGTCTTTTTCTTCTTTATCCTTTTTTCTTTTACTTTTACTTTGCTCATTTTCGTCCTCTTTTTTGTCCATCTTGATAAGAGGGAGGGGTAATACTTTTGGTTTTGGTTTAATTTTCATTTCCAGAATAAGTGGAGCATCATCTTCGGGACGGAAAAGTGGCGCCAATTCAGAATCTTTGCTGCTACCTTCCTGTTTTCCTTGTTCTACTTGCTTCTGAATAAAGTCCAACATTCTTTCTTCGTCATCTTTATCCAGTTTTTCTTTTTTGTTCTTCTTTTCCATTAACGCCAATGTTTCTGGGTCTCTGTCAATGTAAGTTACAAACCAGCCTGTAAATACATTTAGTTCATTATTAAAATTAAAACAAAATATATTAAAAACAAAACAAAAATTTCTTTCTTTGTGAAAAATAATTTGTTTACCTTTTTCAGTCTCATCGACAACACACTTGCCACTCCTTCCAAGGTATTTGACAAAAGCTGTCAAACTCAGCCAATTTGTGGAATTCATGTGAATATGATTTCTATCCGCAATATATTCTTGATAAACTCTGTTAGCTGGTACGCGTTTTGTTCCAAACTGTCTTTTTAAGAGTGTCAAATAACCGTTAGCAAAATCATGAGAAAATTCGTCCATATATTTACTCTGGTTGTCAGCAAAGAGCAGTAATTGACGTTGATGTGAAGCTGACATAGTGTGACATTTAAAACCGTTCTCATCTCGACACTGTTTTTGGCACATTTGACAGTACCATCGCAGCTTTTGCAAACCTTTTGATTTGATTTTGTTTGCAATGTATTTTGGAGTTCCTACTTCGTGCTTACCCATTTTTGTTGATTAAATGTTACTTTTGTTAGTTGTTTTATTTGTCTAGGTTATATGTGTATTTTTAAATGACTTATTTTATTTATGAGTATGTACTGTTTATCTTGAAACGACTTTAAGGTTATAGAATTTCATGTTGTTAACACTTTTGTTACATGACAATTACTACGCTGTTAATAAAAGACAGAATAATAATTCAAATAAATCTGCCACTTTCTAACTGCACAGATTATTGAAACTGCTGAATTATGTTTTCTTTGTAAATAGGAATTATGTTCTGTCTCTTTCTCACAGGAAGAGAAAATAAAGATAGCTTAAGGTTGATTTTCATGTAATTTCTCTGAAATCACGAAATCTTAACTTTTGTAATACAAAAAAGAAATAATCGTTACTTTTATTTTTCAAAAATAATAAATTAATTTTAAAATTGATTTACTAACATTTTCACTAAAATTCCGTACACTTTCATTTCAAGTATCTATCTGTCTTCATTTATCTGTTTTTATGTAACAACGACAAAACAATTCATACAAAATAAAAGAATGAAAATTAAATAAAAGAATCCAAGCGTCAATTATTTGTATAATTTTATTAAATTTTATTCAAAACAAAATTCCAAGTTTTTGTTGAAAATAACTAGACAAAAAACAAACGTAAATCGACCACGTTGACAAGCTGGGTGCATTTGCGAACGCCGGAACTGCCCCACCACTCAACTCGTGACAAATGTAACACAACTTTTACTTCCGGTAGAGTTTGGCCTTAGTGTGAGATTTTTTGGGTTTTATATCATTCACTGTTGAATAGTAGTTGTGTTGTATTCACTCTTGACTAAATCAAAGGTCGATTTGCAGTTTGCAGTTCTATATCTCGAGGGGATATATTTTGTTTATCGTATGTCCATCCAGAATCTCAACACATTCGGTAAGTGAGAAAATTTTATTTAGATTCGAATTTTGTTCGAGCGCTCGGAGCACGTTAAAATGGCGATGGCGTCTTTGTGGCACGATGCGTTGCGTAGAAGCAACACTTTTAACCGCCAAAAATGTCTCGACCTATTTTTCTGCATAATTAATTAAAAATGGATACAAAATTTTAAACAAAAGCGTGAATTTCAGTTAAATAAGTCGTAGAAAAAAAAATGAATAAAAAAATAAGACGCTCCCAAACGTAATATTATTGACGCATTATAACGTCATTTTTTTTGTCTCTCTTCCACAGACCCCTTTGCAGATGCAATCAAGGGTTCAGATGATGATGTTCAAGACGGACTCGTGCATATAAGGATTCAACAAAGGAATGGTCGCAAGACCTTAACAACGGTTCAAGGACTTTCCTCTGAATATGACCTGAAGAAAATTGTTCGGGCATGTAAAAAGGTAAGATGTTTATAGGACAATGTTCTTGTATCTCGCTCCCACGCCCTACTCCCCCTCCCCTCGGCGATTCCCCCCTCATCCTTGCAGGCGCCTTGTCATTCTCAAGTCGTATCTAAAAATAAAACTTTAAAAAAAAAGAAAAAAAAATTCACGCCATTTGTCCATTAATTTGAATTCTGATAATGGACTTTGACCTTGCTAACTGCGCTTTATTTCTTTCACTGTTTTTAACCGTTTTGTTTTTTCTATTGTTTTATCTTGAAACTTGTTTTTTTTTTCTTATTCATACGTGCTATCAACAGCCAAGATATTTATTAGATAACAATATATAAATATATTTGCGTGAATCTGTAACTATAATTCATTTATATGCCAATTTGTATTTGAAATAAATTTTAGTCTGTGTTGGTTATTTATAAATGTATAGTTGGGAAAAATTCTTTTAAAAGCCACAATTGACTAAAGTTATTTTTGTAATTTACAGGAATTTGCGTGCAATGGGACTGTTATAGAACACCCGGAGTACGGGGAGGTGTTACAGCTGCAGGGGGATCAGCGTGAAAATATATGCCAGTGGTTAACTAAATCCGGTCTGGCAAAGCCTGACCAACTAAAAGTACACGGTTTTTAAGAAGACAACAAACTCATGCCACTATCCAAGCCATCTCATCCTTCACCAACACCTGGACACCGCAAATTATCTGTATCAGTCACTACTACCTGTTGATACTTCGTGGAACATCATATATTAATATAAACAAAATATTTCAATAATTAAAAAGCAAAAAAAGAAGATAAAAATATACACTTGAATGTACGTGAAATACATGTATAGTGACTGTATGCATGTATATACCACGTATTTCCATGCATATATAGATTTATAATTGAACTTAAAAAAATTAAAAAAAAAAAAAAAGAATTAAAAGTATTGAAAAAACGAAAAAAAACTGAACTGTGTAGGCACAATATTCTTATTGAACGTTTGGTATCATTATAGAAAGCAATATTTTACAGCCTTATGTTAGATAAATCACCGAACTTTGTCACTTTGACGGTGTATAGTGTAGCGATAGAACCTCTGAAGAATACATAAGCAAGAAACAAAACCAGGTAGCTGCGGATGGGTTTTGATTTTTTTTTTAGATAGTATGTATCTGGGAGCCATTGACGTGTTCAGAGAGTTCGAAACAATGTTTCGTAGGACTCCGATATGCTTCTGGTTTGTGACTTGAAGATGTTTCTTCATCGAATAACAGAACAAATCAATAGTAATGCGCTTACAGACGGTCGTGTGTTTTTTAACTTTTGTGCCTTTTATTATTCTTTACATTCAGTGTATTATTTATTATTAACAATGACAAAGCATTCGTTTGGATATGAGAACAAGATGCGTTTGAGGGCAAGCTCACATTTATCTTCCTTTGTATTTTAAATTATTGTAATTTTTTTATTTCATTTTTTTCTTTCTTTTTTATTTTGTCAGTTTATTAGCCGTTGATTATTAGATGAAATTTTTTCAATTTTTACAAACTGTTCTTTTTTCGGTAGAAATAAAATGTGGCTGTTCTGGTATTAATAAGTCGCTGAATTTTTGTATTCCCTTTCCCATTAAGATTCAAGACAAACATTTTTAATATAATTTTTTTCTAGAGTTTTTTTTAAGTTATAATGAAAAATGTATAGAAATGAAGAATTGATATTATTTTGAGAAAGTTGGTGTTATATTCAAAAATAGAAGACAAATTGGAAATAGTTCATGTTTATTATCAATTATATATTTTTATTGGTTGTAAATTTTTATTATTAGTTATATTGAATTGATTAATTTTACTTGTTGATGACTATAATAATAGTAGATATTATTGATAAAATTAAAGTCACTTTCCTTTTAACAATTACGTTATTGATTTAATTAGTTTTAATCAATTTAATAAAATAATAAAACTTATTATATTGGAATATACTTTTGGGATATTATTTCATAGAAAGTTTTAAATAATATATGATTATAAAGTTTATTTATATTATTAACATTATTTGATTAGTAGCTTTAATTTATTGGTTATATTTTATATTAGTTAAATTCAATTTCTATTAAATGAAGAAGTTTAAAATAATTTATTATTTTATGTAACAATTAAAATAATAAAAATTTTAATTTAATTAAAATGAAGAATTCATAATTTGTTTAATTTTTAGAGTTCTATAGCTTAATGAAAAAATTAAAATTGCTATGAAAAAGACATTAAAAAGTTATTAAATTTTTTAGGTCAATAAAAGTTGCAAAAATATGTTTTTCATAATTAATAAGCACTTTAGCTTTTTAAATTTAAATTTTAATCATTCAGATTTTAAAATCACACATATGAAATTCATCTCGTATAATGAATATAAAAATCTAATAAATAAAATTGCTTTTTCGTGTTTTCTCAGTTTTTTATTGAAATTTAACCGAAATTCTACTTTAATACGGATTCATCGAAATTAGAATTAAAACTAAAAAAGCTAAAATGACTTTTAATTATGAAAAAACATATTTTTTAACTTTTTTGTAATAACATGAAAAAGATGAATACATTTTTACTTCTTTATTTTAATAAAAAAATAAGCTTTTACCATAATTTTATTTTAGCAATTTTTTTTAAATTAAACAAATTGCACACAAACTTGTTATTTATATTATATATTTAATAGCCTTTTATTCCTAAAGATCAATGTTTAAGTATTAAATTATTATTATTTAATAGTCTTTTTAAATGAAAATTGTAATTATTATAAAGTTGTTCAAATTGAAAATAACGATTACCGTTAAATAGGGTAACTTTTTGCACAATGTTCATGTTTTTCAACTTTGCACTAAAACAAATTATAATAACATGACAAATCTCGATTATTTTTATGATTAAATTATAGGCCTACACATGTTTTTAAATGAAAAAATGGTATCCAGAATATGAGGGATAACTTTGTGCATAGCATTTACAGCAATAATTCTAATATTGGGTTTGGAAATTACATTCTGTCTTTACAAAACATATATATCTTAATTAAAAATTTTATTTATTATCTAAAATTTTATTAAAATTAATTAAACTCGTAAATTTGAGGGTTGCACAACCCCCCTCCCCCTCCCCCCAATACACAAAGTTGTCTTTTTTGATGGTATATTTTATTATACTACAGCTATTTTGACTGTGTAATTTTCATCTTTTGTGCTAGTTTCATGTTATGCCATTCATAATATTTTAGACTTTCAAATTTTGTAGGCCATTCATTAAACATGATTCATTCATTTCTTTCTTTCCTCTTTTTATTCGTCAATTAAAAACGATAAAGCAAAACTTTGAAATATGACATTTACAGAGAATTTCATATTAATAATTTGTTAATAATGATAAAAGCTCTCTTTTAGTACCTGTGCATATTACTCTGTTGAAATAGTTTAATATTTTTATAAAATTTTTATAGAGGCTATCCAGAAATGATATCACGTTCTCGGAGGGAGGGGGAAAGGGTCAGTTTTGCGTGATAAGTTTTGATATGGGGAATAAGGAGGCTTAATTAGTTATATACAAATCATTTTATCGTAGTGCCATCTGAGACAGAAAATCATCAATCAAAAGAACTGAAAATATAATCTCAAATATGTTATAATTTTTTATTAAATAATTTATATTAATTTTATAACAAATTATACATTTGAATTGCAAACAAATAACAAAAATTTTAATCTCTTAAAACAATTTCTATAATAATTCTTTAACAATGTGTTCTATTTTTTTAAAATCATAGAAATAAAATTGAGTAGTTTTTTCCATCTGATCTTAAAAATTTATAATTTAAATTCAAGATCTAAAATATTAAATCTTGAATAATTTAAAAAATTAAAAAGAATAATATTTTTCTCTTTTTGATTTGTAATTACAAACAAATTTTAAAAATAAAAATAATAACATGAATGCCCCTGTACTATTGGGAATGTTTTTTTTATTTGTTTTAAGCATAAACTTTCCATTTCTAAAAATCAACGTCAATTGTTAATTATCTATACAGTTTATCTCTTGAAAATCTGCGGCTGCTAAATATTCATTATTAGGTATTACTTACTGAATTTCTGAAATTTGTTCAAACGTTTTAAATTTCAAAATAGATATCAAAAATTTCAAAGGTAAAAGAAAACCTTGCAAAAGCATTCCCAAAACGTCCTTGACGCTATAACAAACGACATAAATATGCAAAATATTAAAATTTTTATGTTTAAATTATTAACAAATGAATAGTGCATTATTATCCTTATAAAAGCTGCATACAGATTCTTAAAACAATTTATTATGAATCGCGCATCAGAAAATTTACAATAAAGAAAAACACTTGAAAATTCATATTCTGAAAGTTTTTTAAAAAAATCCCAGTTTTAATCATAATTATTCACAATAATATAATTTAATTCATACAAAATTTCTGATACAAAAGTGTCACAATATTATCAATTTTCTGAGAAAAATGATTTACTACATAAATTGATCGGTATATGACATTCATAAGCAAATCAGTTAATTCTTAATTTGCAAATCTTTATTAAACACGTCATCCATTAGAAATGCAATTATTATGCATAAATTTCTTTGCGCATAAATCATCGTTTTTATTTTAGTTTTCTTTTTGGAACTTTGATGCTTTCATTGACAAAATTTTGAATTCTGACCGATGACGCAACAAATTTGAAAAAGTAGACTTTCAAAGAATGATGCAACGGGGAATCACGGAATTGTTTGATCTGAATGGCATGTTAGTTTCCGTTACAAGATATACAACATGCGATATTAATTCTTTCGCTCAAATCCAAGTTGCATGTTGACGAAATAGGTACATCATATATACATATATTATTAAAAATTATCCTAATAACGCGCTTTGACATATGTTACCAACTTTATGCACGACTTTTCACGTTGCTGCTTAATTATGATTTTCTACTTAACATTCTCGTATTACATTCAAATGTGCAGTATAACTGTGTATGTGCGACTAATAAACGTGACTACGTAACATGTGAGATAATTCTGTTTCTTTCTCTTTTCATCTTGCTCTATCTTACAACAAGTATCAAAGTAATATCACGCCAATCACTGCGCGTCATTGATGATTGAATATCACACGTTATAACGACAAAATGGCTGCAATTTTTTTTCCTTTTCAACTAGTTTCACTGAATAAACGCAATGAACATTGTCCATTATCTGATCTGTAATTCAATTTTTAGATAATTCTTAGCTTAAATTGGGTACGACTGTGAAAGATTGATATTAACATGATGTAGTTTTTTTCCTTCTTTTTAAATTTTGATTGTATCTTGGAAATGATTTTAAATTTACAGTTACCGGAAATCTTAGTTTGAAAACGATAAGAATTTGGTGTACTTAATTTCACAAGATTGTACTTTCTTTTATCGGGTGGATACGAACAAAAACTGAAATTTTTATTGCCTATAAAAGTTTGAAGAATAATTTTGTCGAATAAAAAACTTGTACAAATTCATTTATTCATTTCAAAAATTTTCACTTTCACAAAAATACTTTGTTTGTATTCTTGTATTGTAAATATCTAATATAATTATTTTTTTTTACTTTAAAACTGTTGATCAAATTCTGTTTTACTTTATTATTATTATTATTATAATTTAATATATTAAAACGATCGAAATTGTCAATATTTATAAATATGTATCAGAAAAATTGCCAAATGTACAATAAATTGAACTGCTTTGTAAATAAAGATTTTTTGGCTAGCTTTACTTACGTAGGTTTACATGGACGCAGTAGCCTTGCGGCACATCAAAGATGAAACGAATAAATTTAGTATCTGAAATACTGCAACAACACAAAATCTCATTAATTTAAAGTTATAATAAAAAAACATTATTATAATAATATTATACATAAATAAATTAGAGATTCACTTATCTTACTAATAGACAGTTTGAACAAAAATCTTTTTTAAATTTTGATCATGTAGCTGACAATAATTAAATTAGAGTATATTATTTTTCTGTAATCTGTAAAAAATTGTTAAAATATTATCACCAAAATTTTTTTTACTTGATATTAATTGTAATTAATTTATATTTATTAACTTGTTCCTTTTTAAAAGAAATCACCTTTTCTTTACGCATATATACGCACAATATTTGATTTTCCAGCCAAGAATGTATTATTGACAAAACCATTGATGTCATAACTCAATTAACTTTTTTTTTTTCAATAAGCAAACAAAATATATAATTCAAAAAAGCGAAATATAGCTATATATTTAGACTGTAGATGTATACTAACTTTTGATTTACATTTGATCAATTTAAAATGTTGATAAACTTGATAAAAAATTAAATACATCACGTTACCTTTTCTTATATAAAAGTAAACAAAGTGTACCCACGACAATGAAATCAATAATTAATTACAAAGTGTGCGTGTCAAGCAACAACAAAGCTTGTTTCTTTTATTTACAAAAGAAAAGTGCATCTTTTGATTGGTTATTTGAAAGAAATTGGTCAAAACATTGGCGCGTAAAAAGTAAGCAAGCCGGTCGTCCTCGAGATGGCGTTGTCTCCGTCGCAGCAAGATACGACCCAGAAT
>JABFPM010001523.1:0-19906 GCA_022817325.1 Idris sp. 1 HC-2018
TATTATACATTGAATTTACTTTAGCTTGATTCAGAATTAGCATAATAAATTACAATACATAAACCGATATCATACTTTCATAATAATCATATAAAAAAATTCGAATTATTCTAAAATTCTGATCTGTCAAATGTAATACCAACCTACAGGTCAACTTCTCAATGTCTTGAGTCCGGGCTCTGCTTATAAACATTTTATAAGAATTGAAATAATATATCACTGTACAAAAGTAAACGCAACATTAACGTACAATTTGTTCCAGTTTACAAAATGTTTTAGATATCGACTGTAATCAATTGATATAGTTTTTGAGTGTAATCGTTTTAAATGAAAATCAAATTGCTAGAAAAAGAAGAAAAAAATTTATAATTATTGATTACAGTTAATGTCTATTGCGCCGACTGTATATTTATAAACAATTTTATATTACTTCAAATTGTTTTTACTTATAATTTTACAATGAAAACATTTATATTACTAGTTTTAATTTAATAATTATAGCTATTTCTTACGAAGAATATATCAAGATCTTCGTTTATGTGTATAGTACATGAATGTTGCCATTAAAACATTTGAAGTGAAACTTCATGCCAATAAAACGTCAAATACATAAACTATTCGTTATATCAACTTTTGATTCTTTTATTTAATGCAAATAAAAATAACTTAAAACTTCATTCTTTAAAACTCCAAATAATTTTATTATCATTTATTTTATAATTAATGTATTATTTTTTTAAAATATAAATATATTTATACAAATTAGAACATAATTAATGATGATGAACTTCGGAATTTCGGATGTCAGGGTATAATGATTTTGTGTAAGTACTTTACAGCAAATAAGTAGTTGTTACAGTGTTGTATTTTGGTTCTTTTAGTTTCGACTTTTTTTGCATATTTGTGTTAATTAGTGTTATTTTTTGTTAATAATCTGTACATTATATATGAATTACAAAAACAAAAAATTATGTCACTTGTAAATAGCCTTTAATTTTCAATCGCTTATATTCTGGTTTTTGGTTATCTTTTTGCAATTTTTACTTTTCATTTAGCTTTTCTATTTGCTTCAGTTGTGTTTTGATGTGTTATTTTGTCTGATAAACGATATTATAAATAATTTATTTATTTTACAGAAGCAAAGTTGAGCTCTTCGATATTGTCATCGACTGCTTTTGACTATCTTGGATTTGATAAACTGCAAATTGAACTTCAGTGAAATGTTTGAAAGCATAGATGAACTGAACTATATGCCGGACAAGTATGACCACTCAAATTGGGATTTCATGCAACGACTTCTTTACAATGATGTTAAATTTAAACAACGAAGTGAGTGTAATTATGTTTATACAATATTTATACAAACAGCTGTTAATGCTATAGGGTTAAGCGTTATATTTTAATTATGACCACTTTTTTACGAACTTTGTTTGACTTTTATAATTATAAAGTATGTTGTTATACATTTTGTACATTGTATATTTATTTAATTAACATATTAATAAAGCATTAATAAAATATAAATATAATTTTTTATAAGATATAAAATACCTTTGTTACCATTTTTTTATATTTTAATTAATTTAGTTTTTTATTTACTAACGTTACATAAAATAACGTGCTTTTTTCTATTAACCCTATTCAGAATTCAATGACTTTTATTTATATAATTTTCTATTTATTACAAAATAAAAACTAAATTTATATTAGAAATTATTAAAATAACATTATTTGTATATAACTTTTTTGTTCACTTTACTGATACATTTTATTGAGGGGGGAGAGGGGGTGGAGTTCAGAAATACGGAATGGAGATTATGCCATTTCAGTAACATAAGATAAATAATTGGTTTTATAATAAAATATTTGATATATACTTAACACTTTACACAAATTCCAAACCGCCGACAACCAATCACATCGATTTGTTAAGTAAGGAAAAGATAGTAGTCATTTCATTGATTGGTTGTCGGCGGTTTGGAATTTATGTAAAATGTTAAGTATATATTAAATATTTTATTATAAAACCAATTACTTATCTTATTTTCAGGTAGACAAGCTGAAAAATTTAACTTATCTTTCAGCTCTCTTAATGATATTGAATAAAAAAAATATTAATAAAACAACAACCAATTTTGCTTTTATGTTATTATCAATTCTATTCAGTATCAACAATATTTGGGCATTATAAATCTGAAACACATTGTACTTTTATTTTTTTTCTCTATGCACATTTAAAACTATTTCTTTTAATTTATAGTTTTTAACTATAATTATTATGTCATTCTTTGTACTTCTTATTAGTATTATATTTATTTTTTCGAGGTTTTCCTAATGAATTAAATATTTTTTAAATAAAAATAAGCATTTCAGGTAATATCATTTGATTTATTTATTGGTATGTCCTTCATTATTGCATTCTAATTTCAATTTTCTTTTTACATTTTAGCACATATTACTAAAACGGCATAATCTCCATTTCGTATTTCTGGACCCCCCCCCCCTCCCCCATTTTATTGTATTATTTTGACCCTTCAGTCAGCAGGCGGATATCCGCGTACTCACCTGCGCATATATTGAGACACTTATCTTTGTTAAAGTGAATTTTTCTTTGAATTCATTTTTATTTGACTCCTTTTTCCTCTTTTAATAAGCAGGTATTCAACTTTGATAAAATACCTTCTTGTTTTTTTTTTCATACATATAATGAAAAAGGTCAATCTTTCATGTCTTGTTATATAATAATCTTTTAAAAACTTTTCAACTCTTGTTGTTAACAAATTATAAACTCATTTGCACTGTAATTTATCATCTAAACTAATCTTCCATTTTTCTATATCTTGATTTTCAAACTAATAGATATAATCATCTCATTATTGTGTTAATTTTATTTGACTCTGCCAAATTCAAAGTACAGTAATTGATCCTTTCATATTTTTTTTCATATTCATTTATAATCACCCCGCAGTACTTTATTACTTGAATATAAATTAAAAGACTTTTTTCATACACGAGGGAAATATTTACAAATTCTTTTTCAGAATTTTGTCAAGTATAGCACCGATGTGTTACTAATTAAAAATATTATTAAAAACTTTTCCCATAAACATATAAATAATTTTATTCAAACATATGTCTTCAATCAAAATCAATATTGTAAAATCAATTGTTCTTAAATTTGCTGATTTACCAAAAATATTAATCACACTTTTAACTCGATCTAATAATTAAATTTAATTATTATTAAAAAAAGTCACGGACTTTATTATTGATATCGATTTATACGTATGCGGTTGAATGTATCAAGGAGTGATAGATTATTAAGGTCGATTGATGAATAGTGACAAACTTGATAATAGCTCTAATTTTCAACTTAAGTGTGGGTGGCGTTTCAGTATATACACACATATATCCTATTTGCTGCACTCTAAACAAGAGTTTCTAAATGTAATGGATGTTATAAACTTATTAGTATTAAGTCTTCAACTGTAATTAATAAGATTGTTATTTATGTAATCAATTTGCACAAGACTAAACTTTGTATTACCGTTAATTGTAACATATTGCTTACTAATTATCCTGCGACTGAAATGTCAACTTTGATTTAATTTGAAACTTTCTAGTTGTTTGTTGATTTTTTCAAAAAATTGTAATTTTTGCGACATTCTGCTTTTTTGTAAAATTTTAAAATATTTGTTTATAATAATTGCGAACTAATCTATTGTCTGCGTCCAAAAATTGTAATATTTTTTCAATAAGGATAATTATAAATTTTGTGACATCCTGTAATACGTGCGAACGTGAACTTGTCTATCAATGACAATCACATTGAGCTTGTGCTGCCCACAATAGATTAATTCCGATGCTTCCCTCGACACTGCCTCGAATCGTGCAGATTGACATTCAGATCCGTCCTAGACAGCCTGCGACCAGCTGCTTTTTTGCAGCGTTTAAAAATCAAAATCGTTTTAAAAACAAATTAATAAAGAAAACGAAAATCGGTAAGTCAGCCGATCGAGAAATTGTATGACCCGCACGTAAACGTCGCGCTTGTCAATGAGCATTGATTTTGAAATAAAAAAGATGACAAAAGCGCGGAGAGTAAATGACAGCATAAATTGGAGCAGAGCAGCGCGTGTAATTTGTATAATAAAAGGTGTAATTTGAGGGCATGCTTTCAATGCCGATCCCGAAACATAAAGACTCTGTCGTTGCGTAACCCAAATTCCCCTGTAGTTTAGAGTGATAATAATAATTTGTCGTACGCAAAATCGGACGTTTTGTGTCGAGGGACGTGGTTTGTCTTCTCCGCGTCGAGCTGAGAGCTTCAAATCAATTTGTTGCGTACGTCGATTGGCCGGTTATTCGTTCGCAATTAGTTGACGGCACATAATGTAACGGACCGTTGGTTTGTATATTTTTCACCGAGTTGTATTGTTTTCTCGCAGAGATAATGAGGAACGCGGACCGCACGAGTCAGTTCAGTGACGATGATTGCCTCGAAGGAGTTTTGTGCTCGTCTTGTCGATTGGCTGTCAATAAGGATACTGGAAGATTGAAGTGCGTACTGTTGCTTTTTAATGTTCAAGTAATGTGTTATATACAGATATTTACATATTTTTGTAGGGTTGTTTTGGTAAACAAGTGATAGAAAAATCCAGAGGATTTTGTTTTTATGGAAGAGAGCTATCAAAAATTGGAAGACAAAATTATTTAAAATTAGTTGTTAAAAATGTAACTGATTTTTAAGTTTTTTAATGATATTACAATTTTTGTAATAAGGGTATTTAATTAATATATTTTATGATAACTACATTAGGGTTTTTCTATTTGGGATTATACAAATTTAATTTGCTAATTTGTTAACTTTTGTTTTCAAATTTGTACAAGTTGTAGTTATTCAATTGTTGGGAACTTTTATTCTGTATAAAAGAGTATTTTAACTTATAATTTTTAAAATGAGAACCTATTTTATTTATATTGTTCTATTTAATTTTATGTTGAAGATGAAATTTGAAAATAATTTATTTCTTGAATTTATAATAAAGTTTAAATGTACGTAATTTCATTTACATATGCCAAATAATCAAGTTTTAAAAATGACAGTTTAAAATGTTTGTATGAACAATGCATTATAATTTATTTTCATGTTTTTTTCCAATGTTAGGAAAACTTGTGTAAAAATTCAGTGTACACATTTTATTCGTTATAAAAAATTGTAATAGTTAAATCTAACGAATGATTCAAAAACCGATACTAAATTAATGATAAAATGGTTACTTAAATTCAATTTTCAATGAATCATAGATTATCTTATTATAATTGAGAAAAAGAATTTAAAATTGCATTTTTGAACTTGTGATAAACTGAAATTGGGCCATTGTATATTTTTAAAATTTACAATAAAGAAATGCTTCTGATTTTAAATAAAAAGTTTCATCTACATATATTTCAAAAAACTGTGTGGCTATAATAATAACAATATACATAATTTTGAAGAATTTTATGTTGTTTTATAAAATGAACATTTTTATTATTTTTTTTTTAATTAAAAATATTTAAATAGTTTAATGCAATACTCCTGTTAATTCTATTAATAATCTAATTTTAAGATTGAAATTTATTAATGGCTACTATAAACGATGCGTAATCTTTTCAATTTTACTCAACTACTTCAAGTAAACCATTTTATAACCTGTTGAAAGCGACATTGAATGGTTTTCAAGTGTGATTCTCTAAATCGTATTTTAGTATATGACTTCCAATGACTAAAAGAAGAAAATAAAAATATTGTACAAGAATTTATAACAGATAAACCAAATTGTTTAAGAATTAGACATTGTTTAATGTAATTTTTATAAATTTAATTTTAATTTTCAATAATTATTTACAATAATAGCTGACATTTTAATTTGAGCAATTTCTAAATTTAGTTATAAAATTTTGCAAAGATAAATTTAAGATATTTACCAAAAATCAATATTTTGAACATTTTCTTGTTTTATATTTGAAAAATTAATACTCAGATGTCCGAGGCGAAAGATCTTTTGCTTTTCAAAATTAAAATTCTTCTAAAACGGACATTTTTCCATGAATTGTTTTGAAAATGTATGATTTTTATTAATTTATGATAAAAAACATTTTCCGATTATTAATATTTGTTAATTTAATTTTTTTTTTCCAAAATTATCTCATTGTTTACTTTACTTGCCCAAGGCAAAAGATCTTACGCATCTATGAAATTTTGCAAAATTAAAATGGTAAATAACATTGTTATTTAAATATTTTATGGTAAATACAATTAAGCGAAATATAGTTTTTATAATAAAAAATTGAAATTTTATGGGCATTAAAAAATAAGAAGTTCAAGTCGAAAGACTTGTTGTTTATCAAAATTCTAATTTGTATACAATAATTTCTTCTAAATTATTTCAAAACTTCTTTTATTACTTTATTTACTATCTTATTCTGAAGAGTCCTAACGCGATTACTGGAAAACATACCGGGACGAAACGCACTATATTTGTAAGATTCTTGGATTTTGATCTTACGATTAATTTCGATAGTATCAAATTCAAATTATTTCTATAAATATAGATGATTCTAATAAATGTTGATAAAGTCTTACTTTTCAAATTTACCTTATTAAATTAGCTAGACTAAACAAATTATTTAAATAATGAAAAAAACTATCTTGCGAAAGAACTTTTGTCTTGGACTTCTAAGGGAGTCAGAATATTCGGTTTTCCGAGGGTTAATCAAATGAAAATGTATAAAAATTTTAGATGGTGTATGGGTGGTAATGATGCATGGCGAACAAGAATCAGATACATGCTTTTGATACCAACTGTATTATTGCCTATAATGATTATATTTATTATTTTGTCCCGAGCAAATATCATTGGTAGAAATGTATTGCAATCAACGCAAGCTGATGAACACAATCGACTCAAAGGCATCGTTGATGATCAGTGTAAGTGATTTATTTCTTTATTGATCGTCATTAACGAGAGTTTGTTTTCTCTCTTGTAACTCTTAGAAATTCAATATTACTTATTATGAAGGAATGTGAATTTAATTTCACAGCTGCAAACAATTCCGAATCCGAAAGCAATATACCGTTTTTGAATTCAGAAAGAAGATTCGCTCCAGCAATTTTGCAAAATGTTGACCGGACTAAAAGGCATTTCCCGACAGAAGAGGTATTTTTCATCCATTTCTTTTTTAATGTTAAAGACACTTCAATTTTATAAAATAATTTATATAAAAACTGTTGAGTTTAATTCCTTTTCATTTTGATTTTTTAAATCAGGATGTTATAAATCCTATATTGTCGACTGACTTTTCTTATTATCAACAAATGACATCGTACGAGCCTGATTTGGAAACTTCATATGATGATGAAGACACTCGAATTTTCAGAAAACGTAACATTGATAAGGATTACCTCGATGTTCTTCAAGAATTGCAAGTAAATTTCTCTGGTAGTACATATATAAATTTGTTAAAAATCAATATTATTTACATAAAACTTTATACTAAAATTAAAATAAATGTATACTTTTAATTAAAAGAATATTTATATATTTTGAAACTTAACATTTCTTTATCAAATTCAAAGCATTTAAATTTTGCAACTAGACCAGTAGAAATGATTCAGAAAATTACGTTGAAAGTGATTATGAAAATTCGGATGAAATATTTAACGAAGAAACAACGGGAACAATTGAGCTTGCAGTTGATGATGAAGAAAATGATTTAGAGTTTGTAATTTTAGAATTACGATAAAACATTAAATATTATATAAATTTCTTTAATAATTTTATTTAAGACGAAATTTTGAGAAGCTTGGTTTTTTGTAGAGAAGGTGAAGTGACAGATAATTCTGAGACGATCGAAAATAATTTCGAATTCGATGACAATTCATGGAACAACGAAAATAAAGAAGGCGAAGAACTGTCTCAAGATTCTTTTGATAATAAAGAAAGTGAAATAAATTTTGATGATGAGGTCTCCTTGCCAATTAATGATGATGCTGCTGCGGATGAGTCTTTGGAATTTCAGTCTTTTTGGAAAGGAGATGGTGATGAAAAACACATTCGAAAACAACAGGGCATGTTTATTTAAATACATTATATTGAAAAAAAAGAAAAATAAATAAAATCATGCTGCAATCTGAAATGATTTTGTTTTCTTTTTAAATTGAGTTGAATTTAATTGTTATTTTAATTTTATAGCGGAAATGATGCTTAAATATATGGACAAAACTGTAAATCCTTGCCAAGACTTTTATCAGTACTCGTGTGGTAATTGGGCTAAGTATAATCCAATTCCAAAGTATAAAGTTGGCTACGACACTTTTGAAATGCTGCGTGAATCACGGTTGGTTTCAACTAATTAATTTTATTTTTTTATTTTTTTTTTTTTATTATTGAAACAAAAAAAGTTGCTCTTTTTATAAGTTATTATTTTCTTGGCTTGCTTTTGACCTAGAGATCTTGGAAAAACGAAGAGAAAAGCCGTTATTAAACATGTTGGATGATTTGGGAGGTTGGCCTGTTCTGACTCCGGATTGGGATCCGGAAAATTTCGACTGGATTGAACTAACTGCACAACTGCGATTTTACAATCACAATATTTTAATCTCAGAATGAATTGGTCCTTTAAATGATGTTCTAGGTTAATCGTTAATTGTCGTAAATTGGTTATTATATCAGTTAACTAAACAAGGTTAACAGTTTTCTCGGTGTACTAATTATGGTTAACACTTGTGGTTTATTATCACACATTGGCTTGGTCACCACATAGGGGTCACGATATCGTCCCTGCAGTTTAGTGCTGTCTCCTGTCGCAACCCGATTGGTTTTGATGTGCACGATGTCGCCAACCGCATACTTAACTTTCGTGTTTCGGGAAACGTCGTATCTTTTCTTGTAGCTTATCTAATTTTGTTTCAATTCCCGTTCGAACCTCTTCTTGAACTTCGTTCGGTGGTCGATGAGTGTCGCCGGGGTCGGTCAAACGACGTGTCGGATCGGCAACGAACTGCGGAATGTAACCCATAAGAGCTTTGAGTGGTGCTTTACCAGTTGTCTAATTTATAGTGGAATTATAGCCTCGGGCCAATTGTTTAAGTCTTCTGTCCCATTCGATCTCGTTGGGGTCGGACGTTGAACAGCGCAAGAATCCAAACACCGATTAGTTTATACGCTCAGTGAGCCCATTTGTCTGCGGATGTCGACTAGAATTGAGCGTCAGGTGTACTTCTCTCAGAACTTAGCAAAGATGTCAGAGGTGAAACACGTCCCGCGGTCACACACAATACAGTTGGGTATTCCGTATCTGCCAATCATTGCCTCGAACTTTTTGACTGCTGTAGCTGCGTCCGTACTTTTGACACCTTCCAGAATGACTGATTTTGTCAAATTGTCCACGATAACTAGCACGTGTCTGTTTCCTTGCTTTGTCGTTGAAAGATAGCCCAGATGATCTGTATGGATAATGTCAAATGGTCGCTCCCCAGGAGGGATTGGGTGAAGTTCTCCTGGCTGTTTTCCTTTCGCGGCTTTGCTCATGATACATGGGAGACATCTAGAAATATGTCGCTTTAAGTAACCTCGCATAGTCTGGAAAAAATAATACTTCTGCATCCGCGCAAGAGTTTTGTCCATTCCGCAATGGTTAGATAAGTCGTGGTGTTTAATAGCGAGTGCCTTTCGCATTGTGTCGGGCACGACGTACAACTGCGCCTCTTGTCCATCTCGTATTATTTTCTTATACAACAAACCATCGAGTGGACAGTAGCCATTTACTTGGCTCAATACAGGTTTGGTGCGCTTTTCTTCTGGCTTTTGCAGAATCATGATTTGTCTCTTCAATTTCTCGTCGGTTTTTTGGTGTAGTAAAATATCCTCTTCCTGGCCTATAATAAGCATTGAAATGTTCTCCAAAGATTCTTCCGCTTCCTCCACTGCAGCTTGCAATAGTGCGTCCACATGTTGCATATGATTCCCTTTCCTGTGGATGATGTGGCAGTTGTATTCGCATAAAGTATGCGACCAGCGAGCAACTTGAGGATTTTTTATCTCGTTGGTATTCACATAGATTAATGCTTGGCAGTCCGACACCACTGAAAAGTCAAGTGGCTAGAGAAATGAGCGAAGTCGATCCACACACCATACGATCGCCAACAACTCCAGCTTCGATGAGTGATATCTTGCTTCCACATACGAGGTTTTACAACTGACTGCATAGACGAGTTGTAGCGGTCCTTTGTCATCTGACTGCAGCAACATAGCCCCCAGGCCGTCAGCACTCGCGTCTGTGAAGTTCGGTCATTTTTGCGTGAGGTGAGTAGACTTTAAGAACAGGTTTGGTGGTCAAGGTATGCTTGAGCTTATTAAAAGCTTGATCTTCAGTTTCGGTCCAGACAAATTCGACAGAATTGTGTGTCAGACAATTGAGTTGTGCTGCTATTCTCGCAAACTCTGGCACGATCGGCGGAAAAAGCTGCACAGGTCCAAAAACCTTTTAATTTCACGTGCATTCGTAGGTTGTGGGAAACGTTCGACTTTGCCAGTACTTTTCTCGGTTCTGGCTCAATTCCGTTTGCACTGATGAGGAATCCCAAAAACTCAACTTGAGTGTCCCCGAACCTGTACTTGTTCAGTTTTAAGGTGAGTCCTGCTTTGATTAAAGCTGAGTAAATTGCAACATAACACAATTTGTAGTAGTCACGCATCCTAACAAAAAGCGCATCTTCGTCTACAAAAGACGCCGTAGTAATATACATCGTCAACTTCTTTGATCATAATCCAGCTGCGACTTGCCTCGTCGTATCACGAAAGGACAATTGTAAACTACGACAAAGTCGAACTTTCGTATGTAAGTAAACAGCGAGACTTTCATCCTTGCGTTGAACTCGTAGCTTCATACGTTCCCAAACGTCCGCTTTATCTTCTTCTCTCATGAAAATCTTTGTAAATGCTCTGCGAAAATCTTCCTAGCATTTACGTGATGCATAGTGACGTTTTTTAGAGCATAAATTGTAAAATACCATATCTCCCTTGAGAGTCATCAACAAAAAAATTTTTGTAGAGGAAAATATTTAGAATTTTACAAAGTTTAAGACGATTTTACGAAAAATATTTTGTTACAACCTGCAAAAGTCCTGCAACTAGTTAAACTTAAAATTTTTCACTAAAAAACCATTTTATTAGAGGGTGGTATTAACTGTAAAAAAAGGTGAAAGTCATAGTTTTATACAGAAAAATTTTCTCTTTAGATGAACTTTCAAGGGGCACCATATATCAAATTCGGGAATGAGGTTTTTTTTAAACACCTTAGTGTACATAAAAATGATACATTTGTTTAGTTTGATGAAACATCTCTTGGTCTGCCAACAAGGGATTATTTTCTTCATCCTTCATATAAGTCGTACCTAGAAGCTTACAAAAAATATTTTATTGAAGTGGTGACTCTCTTAGGATCATCCTTAGAGGACAGTATTTCTTGTGCAAAAGAATTAATTGAATTCGAAACTCAGTTGGTCAAGGTAAAAATGTATAAAACTCAAATTTCTTCTCTAAACGTTATTAGTGGAGCTTAGTTAATTTTCACTTAGTTACCAGTAGAGCGATAGAAAAAAGCTCTATTTTTACGAGTTAACTAACCAAAATTCACTGGTAAATCAGTGAAAATAAACTGTATTTCATTAACTTAGATTTAGAAAGTATATGAAAATGTCTTTATTATACATTTTTTATTTTTGATTTTGTATTTTTAGATCACAACATCAGTGGATGATAAACGGATAGTTGTGAAACGGTTAATGAATCGCAAAATGACCATCGACGAATTGGAAAATCTGATTCTTTTCATATTAGAATTGTATCCAATTATATTTTATGGCGCTTTGTACGACTCAGACTGAACAACTTGGACGAAAGATTTCAAGAGATAAAACAAAAATTTTATTATACTCTATTTGGAAGAGAAGAAGCGCCTCCAAGATGGAAAAATTGCGTTTCGCAAGTTAATGCCAATATGGGAATGGCTGTTGGATCTTTATTTGTAAAAAGATATTTTGATGAAAGTAGTAAAAACGATGTAAGTTAGACAATATGATAATTTTTTAAGTATTTAATTAAGTTTTAATATTTGTCTACATTTATTTTAGACTTTAGCTATGATGAAAGAATTACAACAATCATTTCGAGGAATTTTAAATGAAACTCCATGGATTGATGATAAAACGAAGGAATTAGCTATACAAAAAGTTGACAAAATGTTAATCAAAATAGGATATCCAGATTACATCTTGAATGAGATTCAATTAAATGAATGTTATGAAGATGTAAGTGGTGTTTGTGTCTAGATCAATTTCAAATAACCATTTTAAAATTATTTGATTTTTTTTATACAATTGAAGTATTTTGAAATAATAAATTGAAAATTAATTTTGACGAATACCAGGTAATTATTCATCCAGATAAATACTGTGAAAACACACTTAATATATTGCAATACCTAACAAGAGAAGAACAAAATCGACTGGGAACTCCAGTCAATAAAACTTTATGGAATACACCCCCGTCTGTCGTAAATGCATATTATAGTAGATATAAAAATCAAATTAGTACGTAATTTTTTGTTTAGTATAAATATTACTGTTCTTGAATATAGTAATATTAAATATAAATATTACTATTCTAGTTTGAATGTTTTTGATTTAATTTGCTTTAAATGCGAACATTATTTCAAACAACATTCTTTTTTATTGTAGTTTTTCCTGCTGGAATATTGCAACCGCCTTTTTATCATAAATATTATCCAAAGTGTTTGAATTATGGAGGTATAGGTGCTGTTATTGGTCATGAAATTACACATGGGTTTGTGATGCACCAAAATTACATTACTGCAGATTTTAATTATAAAACGATCGCTTTTAATTAAAAATATATGCTTTGTTCAAATCAAACTTTTAATCTGACATTTTGACTCTGAAACTATTGATGTTTTAGGTTCGATGATAATAAGGGCCGATTGTTTGATGAAAATGGAAATTTAAATCGATGGTGGAAAAAACTGTTAAAGAATTTCAGGAAAGAACGCAGTGCCTCATTGGTATTTTAATATAAACAATATTTTTTTATGTATTATCAAAAACATATGTTTTTATACATATTTCATTATAAGTAGTCAAATATATTTTATCAGTAATAAACTTTTCTTATTATATTATAAAAAAATAGTTTCTTAAATTAATATATATTTTTCAATAACAATACAACCAGTACATAGTTGACGTATACGGCAAAGTTGACGGAACAATTACTCAAGGAGAAAATATCGCCGATAACGGAGGAATAAAGCAAGCATATAATGTAAGATTTAATTATAAACATATTTAAAATATTTGTTCTAAATAATTAATGAATAATTTTAATTTAATTTAATTATAAAACCTATAGGTATATCAAAAGCTGATGTTTAAGAATTATTCTCAGGCTTATGAAAAATGGTTGAATGCAAATAAAGATGCAAAAGAGACACTTCCGAAAATTAATGCAACAAGCGAGCAATTATTTTTCTTGAATTTTGCATAGCTCTGGTGCAGCTCGTTACGTCCTGAAGCAATACGAAACAGGCTGAAATCTGCGTTACACTCACCTGGCAAATACCGCGTAATTGGGACGTTGTCTAATTTTAAAGAGTTTGCGCATGTGTTCAAGTGTCCGTTAGGTTCGCCGATGAATCTATTAAAAAAGTGTTCGGTTTGGTGAAAAGAAAAAAAGTGAATTTCCAATTGAAATTAATGATGGTTCAAAGACAGTAAATGCAAAACTTGACTATTTCATGAACTGTGTTTTTTTTATTATTAATTATTATGAATAAGTAATTGAATAAAAGCGAACTAATAAGAAGCAATTATTGCGAAACGAACAAATGAAGTAATTTTTTTCATATTTTATTAGGCTTAATAGTACAAAAATCATCTCATACAAATTATTCAGCCTTTTCTTTCTCTTCTTTTTGCTTACTCAATTTACTTTTAATAAAGGAAGTTATTTTAGATAATAAGTTTGGACTTTGTGGTTTTAATACTAATCGTTTAGAAGTTATGTTACTTAACGGTCCGAAAACAATTGCAACTCCTGTGCAAGTTAGACATAACACATTATACGGCATACTGAAATCGGGCGTCGGAAGACTTATTAGAAGAGATTCCGTTCTTAATTCCACAATGTAACCCTCTCTTGATGCATTAAATCTACAAAAAAAGAGTAATTTAATGAATAATTTATAACAATCTTCACTTATACATTTCTTATAAAAAGCGAATTTATTTAATGTAGAAAAGTATTCATCATTGTAGATTAAATAAAATTTCAATCATGTTAATGATTATATGAAAAATCTATAGTACACAAAGTATCTTTTAATACAATTTTTGTGCAAACAAATAACTGATATTAGTTAGTTTTCAATAAAATATTAATATTTTAATTAAATTATGATACTTACACTGATGTGATAGTACTGCCATCGATAGGCAGTGCAGTATAATTTCGAGCAATAGGAAGAGATGCTGTAATCACAACTGGACCAATATAAAAACCATGATTCGCATCTGGTGGATATTCTTGCCACTTTAAAAATGAATAATCTATTTCGACGGAAAATTTAGTGATAGAATGAGCTGGTAATCGCAATATTAGCTCGAGATAATGCGGTCTTTCTCGATCTCTTGCAGGAATATATTGTGTCTTGACTGTAAAAATTGTTATTAATTTATTTTGTATTTAAAATTTGCATTAGTTAGTGATTTTCACTCACATGGACGAATTTCTCGATCATTATTTGTTATTTTCATAGTGTGTAAATACATTGGTAAGTACCATGGAACATTTTCCAAAAGAACAATATCCATTGGTTTCCAATGGTTGTTGTGAATTTTAGTAACTAGACTACCCCTTTCTTGTCCATATCCTAAAAATTTTAAATTAGCTTTGAAATCAAAATGTATCTTTTTTTAAATGAAATTTTTGATAATTAAATAGTGCTTACCAACTATAAATCTGTTAGCGTATAATATAGATGGATAACTAACACTAGCCATGGTTTTCTTTTTGTAAACACATACTATTGTAAACATGCCCTCTTTGGTGTGAGATCTGACATCGTATACAGCTATTGTGTTTTTTTGTCCTCCCCTGTAACTTATGGTTTCCATTGTGGGTTCAGGTGTTAATTCATATTTATGTACAGTATTATTGCTGCTTATGTCGATATAAATATTGCTTAAAGTAGCTAAAGGACAAGCACCATTTAGACCTGAGCCAAAAAATCTTGGAAAGGACCAATCCTGGAATATAAATTGTTTTATTATTCATATCAAATTCAATACAACATTTACTTTCTCAGGTAAGTATAAAGGAAAAATTAAAATTTTTAGAAAATCTTTGTTGTCAGAATTTAAATATTAGTAGCGTATTTTTTAATGAGGAAATTTGAAAATTGAGTTTTCTTTATATAAATTATGAAAATTAATTTGTACCTGCATTTCATGCAGCATTGTGTCATATATCAGAGAAACTGTTTGACGAAGTTCCAGAGACACTCTTGTACACTCTGGGTTACGACAGACTGTGCGAAAATGAATTCCAAGGGAATGATAGTTTGTGTTATGAATGGGAACTGATATTAACATCATTGCTAACCCTTTCTAAAATCGGAATGATAATTATAGTTTTTTTTTTAAATACAAAATTCTTTGAATGAACTTTTTTCAAATTCATATTCGTAAATTACTTTTGAATCACATGGAAGTAATTTCTTGAATGGCGTTAGATTTTCTGTACAAACTGTTTCCCTGGGCAATGAAGAATATCTCAGAAACGTAGAATTTGGAGTTTTATGAACAGCACCAGTAGGCCGGAAAGTAAAGTCTGGGGAAAGAGTATTTGTTGAGTCTACAAAATTTAATGATGCGCAAAGTAAACCGGCCAGTGCGTTTGTAAGGCCTTTCCATTCTTTGTCAACACTGCGAAAATATTGTATAATTAATTCCAATGTTTTGTAAATGTTAATTGTTTAATTTTTGAGCATATGGGCAATTCTCTAGAACCTTTAACTTACAATTTGCTAAATTTTTGAGAAAAAAGTTATAGCATATCTTAGTTTTATGACAATTATCGTTTATTATTACTTTAAAATGAACAATATAAAGTTGAACAGTGATTAATTGCATGTCTGTAACTTTAAATTAATATTTAGTTGTAAAAACATAGGTAAATATTACGTCTTTGCTTTTCTGTTCTCATGTCACAGACGTAATATTTTGTAACGGTATTTTAATTTTGTAAGTAGTTTTTAATATATAATTAGATTTAATTGCACGCACATATATTTTATTACATCAAAATACTGTGCAGTTCATCCGTAAGTATTAAAATATTTGTTAAATATTTTTAATTACAAAATGTATTACGTCTTTGACATCAAAACTTAGGGACAGATTTTGATAATTTTTTAGCTTACATATTAAATGTGCATCATTTGAATTGTGCTTATTGTATTTGTTAAAGTTAAAAGAAATGTTTATTAATTTTTTAATTGCAGTTTAACTCTGTTCTTATAAATTAAAAAAGAAAATGTTTCTGCGTAACCCAATGGGACATGTTAAAGACCTAATAATTAGGACTTGGGATTGTGAAATATTATTAAAATATTATTTTTATAAACGTATAAATACTTACAAAGTGTAAAACTATAATAACTTGAAGTGTACAAACTATAAAAACTAAACTCTACAATTTAATAATCCACAAAATTGAAGTGAATTGCGAGGGACAGGTAGGTCAAAAGTTCTAGAGATTTGCCCATATATCACTTTCAAGTGATATTTTTTTCTATGTTATTAATGTTTTGAGTTAAAAATCAAATGTGCCTTACTCAGTAACATTTTCATTGAACCAAGCAGTGATTTCAGCACCTGGACCAGCATCATAAAAGGGATATCCCCAATTATTATATTTCCACAATCCTTGAGTTAATGTTACATGTAATTCATCAATTTGATGTCGACTTATAATTTCAGTGAGACCTCGAGGAAACAGTCGTGAATGTTGCACTAAAACAAAAAAGTTACTTGCATATATTTAACAAATTAAAATTAAAAATGGGCAGTTTTTATTGTCGTATTAAGTCAAATTTATAACATAAAATTATTTCAAATAAATAATATTTTACTATGTATGATAACAAAAATCTTACAAGTTTCTGGATTGTTCTGCGTTTCCCAGAGTGTTGTAAATTGAAAATAAGCGTAAACATGACCGCTAGATAAAGGTTTTAGAAACAATTCTTCATCAAAGCTATCACTGTGACTATAAGAGTGTATCGTAGAATCAAATGTTAAAACTATAAATACTATTATCAACAATTTCTTCATTTTAATTGACTATTTACAATTCTTTGGAATACTTTGATAATCATCCGGTATTGATACAAGTGACTCGTTATACCTAACCTAATCTATAAACAAGCTTTTTTATACATAAATAATTACAAGAAATTTGTTACGTCGATGTATTTGATCGTTTTCAAAGATTTCACAAGTAAAGCACAATTTTGTATACGTCATTTAACAAATTTTGACATTTTAATAGTTTGTTTATGTTTCAAACTAGGAGGAACGAAATGTCAAATATAATTTTGCACTTTGCTGTTCAACAGGGTTTACATTATTCAGGGATGTGTGAGCGTTATCGATTGCTCGAGTTTTACTGTTCGACCTATCGTTTCTTATTATTTTAAATATATTCAAAGTACACATTATTCAAGCAACTTAATGAAAAATATTAAATTCAGATTTGCAATATTTTTATAAGTATCACTACTTAATTATTAATTTAAGTTTTATCGTAAACATTATAATAAAAAATATAAATAAATAAAATAGAGATAATTAGATTTATTATTTTTCAATAGTTGAATAGATGAAAAATAATTATTATAGTTTTGAAGTAAATATATTCATATAAATTTAATATATTAAAAATATATTAAACTAAAATATTTACTTTTTGGTAGTTTTTTTAAGTGTTCAATTTTTTTGTTTTTTTCAAACTTATCATTTTTATACGAAAGTTGTAAGAAAAATTTTTTTGTATACTGGTTCCAGTTATTCCAAAACTATTTATTTCTTTTATCAATTTCCAAGCTCGGTATCTGAAATATTAAACAAATTTGTATTTTAAATTTAAGAGAAATACATTTTGATAATAAAATATTTGAATTAAGATAATAATTACAAAATTAATTTTAAGAATTTTAATAAATTCATTATATGTTAAATAAAATGTAAAAAACAAATATTACTTTGAATGCTATATTCTCATAAAGTTTTACAGAAAAAATCAAACACTGCCATGTTCGACTTGATGGTTTGATTCTCTGTTCATAAGCAGACATAAATCGATGTCTCGGTTGAACATTATCGCAAATTTCCAAATAATCAATCTGGAACTATAGACTGAATTGTCTAGTTTCTTGATGCTTTTGTTTCGTAACTTTGTAACTAGATCGTTCAATGCTAGCTTCCTTGGTTGCTCTTCTGACCAAATTACTTAGATGCTTTTTGCCCTGTGTATGAGCTAAGTAGCTTCCTTCGTTGTTATGTAGAGTCAGACACAATTTACATTTGTAAGATCCGACATGATTTTACATAAAATATGGATCTTTGTTCATGTCAATGGTTTCAATGGCAATTTGACGAAGACATTCTTTTCAATCACGATTTACATCAGACCAGGAAGGAACTGGTCCTGACCCGGTTTTGCCGCCGAAACAAGTTTTTAGATCCATTTTTGTTTCTGGAAATACAGTATATGAAATTGGTTGCAATTTTCAAGATTTAATCTTAATTTTTTTTCTTTCTATGTTGATTTTCTTAAAATACAACATTTTTATGAGTTTTAAAAACTAAAAAATCTAGTATTATTTTAAAATACCTCTTTTATTAATTTATGTTAATGTTTGGCATGCTGTTGATTTCAGATTTTATAGAAATATTATAAAAAAATGCCAAAGAAAAAAAAATTAAAAACTTGAAGATAATGCGGTTAAATCGATGCGTTCAAAATAAACAGAAAAGTCCATTCAAAATGTGGCTCGAAAGCGAAACTTCTTGTTTCTTGAAGATTTTCCTTGTCTACAGTTGTTCAAAGATTTAAAAACTTCTAAAATTTGGGTTCATTTGGTCATCAAAGTTTATTAACAATAGTTTATTAAATTTTTCCTTATATGCTGGTTTCAAACTTTGAAGTGTACAAGGTTAAAGTTAACTGTTATATATATTTTGAATTTATGTGCTGTCTTGTAGTCATTTTTTTCCATAAAATACAATTACATACGATGCTTTTTTTTAAATTGTAAATGAAATATTTATATATTTTTCAATACATACAAATCAAATGAGACCATATCTACACGATTTCCCAAATGTTGCGTTTTGATTAACACAGCAGAATATGCCTTAAATTTTGTATTTATCCTTATATTGGAGTTGAATTTATTCTAATATTTGAACTTAAACGCAACAAATTGAGATTATATCATAAAATAAATTCTGGTAATAGTATAAATTTGAAATTTATTTGCATGTTGATTTTTTGAGTTAGTCACAAATAGTGTCACTCATTTATTTTTAATTTAACTTAATTTGTTATTTTAAATAATTTTTTTGTCTCTTCCCTTTTATTTCGTTAACAAAAGTCATGACCAGAGATCGGAATTAGTACAGTATGAAGTTGCCTCTAAAAATGTTGGTTATGAATATTGAAGTCGAATCGAAATTTGATATCTGTCAAAATTTGAATTTATAAACGTGATCTTTATATTG